>UZAM01008664.1:12853-24229 GCA_900618415.1 Soboliphyme baturini | reverse complement strand
ACGATGATTACTCGCTACTGGTTGGGTATTATTGTCCGTGACGCACACCTCACAAAGTGCTCCACTTCTCTGAGTCAATTCGGGTGGCTGGGTGAATGTTGATTAAATGTAGTCAATAGTTCACACAGTGGCTGTCTCCCTCACTGAGTCGTCAAATACGCTCCAGACTGGGGAAGAAAAGGAGGGGCGTTGACTTGAGTTCGTAACGCGTCCACAAGCTGGACGAAGGGTACACGATAGAAGTACACCAATCGGAAAGGAAATGTTTCAGAACGAGTTTTGCAAAACTAACAGCATATGAAAGAAATTGAAATGCGTACCTTGAAGTCGAAAGCTTCGAGTTTCAAATCAAGGCTGAGACGTTGCTTTTCGAAAAATTGTTCCGGTTTCACGATTAGCACCCGTGCCACTTTGCCATATAACACAATCTGCGTGAAAACGTTTTGTAAAGTAGTCAAAATAAACTTGACTTCCTCGCTACTTGTATGACTTTAAGAATTGTTTTCAATTGTTTGATTGCCGCGTTTCGCATATCGATGACGATCGTGAATCCGGCGCGGACGTCCTTCTCGCCGGGCACCGATGCAAGGTAACTGAGCACCGAAAGGTTGTCCTGGTATCCATAATTCGAATGGTCAGGGTGGTGAGGGATGATCAATATTGGCCGATTTTCTCGGTCCCTGGATCCTGTAATTTCAAGCTAGAATATTACCGATCACGTGAACTGGCATATCTATATATGCAAAGTGCCGAAAACTCTCATCGAAACTCTCCATCCCACTCTCGTCCAAACTCATCATTATATTTGACGGCAAAGAATGAAATACCTTCTTGATCGCGTTATAAAAATCTCGTTTGAACCAGTCGATTTTCCTAACTGTTCCTATAGGATATAGAATAAATTCATGCAGAGTGTTACCTGTGTCATTTATCTCACGGTACATGTAAAAAGCCTCACGTTAATGACAATTTCGATGCTAAAAAGGGAAACCTAATGACAAGACGGAGTAATACATCAAAGGACCGATAATCTGATCAACATCAAGCACTTTCGTACGCTGAATTATGTCAAACCGAGCATAAATTCTCAAAGACCAGGTTTTGACGCGCATTGTTCTGCCCTCTTGTTCCTAGTTGCTCATGGCGGCATTTTAGGAGAGGTCATTCCTCCACTGTATTTGAGTATTTGCAACACAAGTTGCTGCTGGCATCATTTTTCCGCCACAGACACCTCACGCTTATTTCGAACGATTAAGGAGCTGGTGCTTCTTTTATGCTAATAGATTAACATGTTGAGCATGCTGAATGGCGCATGACTCCTTCAAGACCAGATTTTACGGTGTTTTGAGGCGCTTCTTGCGGATAGTTACCTAGGGGGCTGCTTCAGCAAACTGGGGCTCCATGCTGATGGACATGAGATGGCTCTAGTAGACAAAATATTTCGAGATATATGTGGCACTACAGGTGCTCAAATACGATAATTCTTTTCCTGCTTAAATGCCGCTAAGGAACTAGGAGTAAGGGGCGAAGCAATGCACCTTGAATTTGGGCGTTGGAGGAATCATTGGCTATATAACCTCATCAGGTGCATGAACAACAGCTAACAAAGACATGGAGCACACAAAGGGAAATACAGGCAAAGAAGTTAACGGGAATAATGGCTTAAATCCAGATCGTTTGACAGATCTGTCAGATAGTCAATTATATTCAATGATAGATTATCTTACATCGATGATCATTTATGACACTACCAGTATTGACAGCATAAGTGCTTCTGCTGATTGATGGTTAATGAATCGGTTCTGTAAAACACTGACTTTTCGATGAATTCATAGCCATTGCATGAAACGTTCTTGTTTGCGTCCGTAGACAGAACATAGCTCTGATGTCCCAGGGTAAGTACCATAAATTATATCCTTTCAATTGTACCGGTAATTAAACCATTTCTAATCACAATACAGGATTTAATGGACGTAAGCTTACTGTACTATCGTTTCTAAACGCCGGGGGGGGGGCGTGTAAGCAGGCCACGGCTCCATGGTGTTTAAGCACATGCAGTGCATCGAATGCAAGACCGCTTGTCTCAATGGGACTATACAAAGGCGTATTCTGGCCCGAACTAAATTTGCCACAATCCATAATCATCTATTGGATATGAAATTCCAAAAACAGCATATTAAAACTTAACATTAAATCAGAGCAGTTGAGGCCTTTTGAGCATTACCTGGCAAAATGGCGATTTGCTTCTCCAGTACTTGGGTTAAGTGGCTAACATTCATCGCTGGTGGCTGTGTCTGCTGACGGTCGTGGTTCGCTTCTCGTCATCTACAAACGCAGATACTGTCAGAACAGTTCCTTCGGTAGCCGCGCATCGCATGGTCTTAAACACAATCGGGTGTCGTGTGCCAAAACGCCAAGGCAAGTTCGCACGTGACTGGAATCAGTCGCAAAGTTGCAAGGTTTGTTTGTGGCAGAGTAAATCAGTTCAAAGTTCAAATTTGAAGTCAAGCGATTTGTCTCTTAAAATTGACGTCGCATACGTGTTCAAACTGCACTTCAAAATTTCGCAAATTAGCAGCTTATTTACATCGTGAGATTATTATTTTAATATGCGAATAAACAAAGTCGGCAATGCACAACAAACAGCAATAACAGCCATTGATGTCGGTCAAACTCGCGTCGGTGTTATGCTTAACGAATCGCGTCTAATATCAGGCAAAATTGACTGAACAACGCGTGACGCGTAATAACGAGTCCCCGTGGCTCGTGTCATCGCTCGTTTGTCATAACGCATGAAATTTGCGCTGGTCGGCGTTCCTCGCTTCCTCGCCTACTGTTACCCTGCCGCCGGACTCGGTCGTTTGGTCGCCCACAGTGACAGGTGGGAAGATTGCGTCAGGAGCCGAGAAGGCCGCATTTTTGAGGTAGGAGGCTCGAAGCCGTGAGGAGTACCGAGCATGTTACCTCCTGCCCGGTTCGTCACCAATTACCGGACCGTCGTCCAAGTGATCAAGGTGATGTCGCGGTTCGCCGCCGACACTGCGCTGTTATACACCGTTTTCATGGGCAACAGCAAACCGGTCCGGAAAGTGTACGACGTCATTATGTGACAGCGTGTCAAAGATTCCGACGACGCAGAATCACATCCCAAACATTGCTGGCATGTTTTCGCAACATGGGCGGTATGAGCGCTCAAACGCGATGGAATAGTAATGCAT
This sequence comes from Soboliphyme baturini, assembly GCA_900618415.1. Classification (NCBI taxonomy): domain Eukaryota; kingdom Metazoa; phylum Nematoda; class Enoplea; order Dioctophymatida; family Soboliphymatidae; genus Soboliphyme; species Soboliphyme baturini. The sequence goes on along the minus strand of UZAM01008664.1, from coordinate 21,011 downwards.
CCGTCTGCAAGCGCTTCGAAGTTCGGCAGGTCAGCGCCAGCAAAGACAGTTCTGTATCTCCGCCATTATATCTTCAAATAAGGATAAGAAGAGGGACAGACCTGTCTTCGATTCCATAATCACCTGTCAGCACAAGCCTGTGCCAACTTGTACGCATTTCATGCACCTACTTGCCCTTCCTCCAATCACAGCATATCGCAGTGTGCGATTCAGCATCCTGTCAGCTCTTGACAAAGTGTCAGTTGAATCACACGGCTCAGCGGTCACAAGCCACCGGCACTTATTTACTGCCGCAATTTATTGTTATAAATATAATACAGTTAATTAATTCAGACACAATACGCAGTAATGCATGTTAGATTTGCGCTAATCATGTTGCGCTGATGTCCAGTCACCTACAAAGTGAGTCACGACGAATTGCAGCCATAAGAGACTCATACATTTTTGAGTTTAGTCGCACGATCTGGCATAGCCATAGCAGAGCAACACGTGCCACGACTGTTCACAGGTCAGCGACCTTCAGATCCCGTTTTTCAGGAAGTAATAATGAAGCAAAGTGGGATGAGTGTCTTGCTTAAAGTAGTTAGCAGTTAATAAGAAAAAATTGACGACACTCATAAATATCAGCAAATTACTTTGTCGTTGCCCCCTCGTAGCGACTTATTGTAGAGATGTAATACATGGATAAACTACGCGTATGCATTTTGCTCATAACGTTGACAGCTGGAAATGTGTTGAAAGCACAAATCCCTAAAGAGGTCACTATTTTGTACGTAAATAAATGTTTAGCGAATTTACAGTAGTCATGCAGTAATGAATATATTGACTCCTCTGTGTTGGTAGTCAACAGTTGTATAAGTGCAGCAGATTTGGCATGGTGAATATATATCGACTGAAATTACTATGTGTATCAATACCTCATTTCATATGCTGTGCATATTTAGAAAAAGAACAAAAGAAAAAGCAAAAGTAAGAATTAGGGTGACGTCGACTCACTACCCGTTTGAATGAAAATTGTTTCTTCATATCATCATTCATGGTTCAAGGGAGCAGGTTGCAAAAGATAAATTAAAGTCCTCACTTACCAAAAAATAAACTAAGGTCATGTTCATAGGACAGACAATTTCATATTGCCTTTTTAACCAATAATCAAAAATAAGGAAAGATAAAACATTTATTTGTATAGGCATGAAATTGCCATAAACAAATATGCAATCTGCACATAGTATAGAATAATTGGTGTCACCATTAAATATTTACTGAATAATTTACGTCGGCTATAATAAATTCACATGTTCCAATGAGCGAAAGTAAGGGTAGTTTGCTGTCTCAGACCCAAGAATTCCAGTACCTTGGTTCCATCTTGGTAGATAACGCAGAAATCGACAGAGACTTAAGAAATCGGTCGAAAAAAAAGCTTGACTCAAATGGAGAGAACTAATGTGCGACAAGAAAATGCCAATCAGACTGAAAGAGACGGTGTACAGAACGATAGTAAGACCGGTGCTTCTGTACACAGCAGAATGTTTGGCTACACTGAAGAGACATGACCAACAGCTGAACTCAGTAGAAATACGAATGCTCAGATGGATGCATGGTGTCAGCAGAAAGGACCACATCCCAAGCCGCTTCATAAGAGATACTCTTGGCATAGCACCAATTGCAGGAAAGCTTATCGAAAGCAGGTTCCGTTGATTCGGCCACGTGAAAAGAAGACCCACCGAGTGTGTCGAGAATGTGGTCCAAGCACTGACACTTCCGGGAAAGGAAATAAGGGGAAGAGTGAAGAAAGATGGCGCGAAGTCGTCTGCAGACAAACGTGGAGGAGGTTGCCTCTATTAGCAGACCCCTGTTAAAGGGAACATGGTAGGAAAAATAGGATATACGCTTGTGATGTGAAGCAGCCTAATTCAGACAGCGTAGTTTTAGGCCAATTCGGGGAGTCAGGCGGTTTGAGGTTATGCATGTCAGTCAGTTACTCAGTTTCGATGACCACTTATCCTTTCAGATTGCGAAAGCAGCAACTCACAGATTTTCTATAAAGTTGCTGATCCTGTACTACCGTCTGAGTTTTGGTAGAGGATATGCTAAGTCTAGAGCAGAGTTCGTGGGACGCTTACTTCATGTCATTCATTCACTCCTGGCCGTCCCGGAACTTTTGCTGGTCGACTGAAGTTATCCATGCATATTAATAACCGTGTAGCTAATATGTGGTTTTACAACTTGTAGTACTGAAACAAGAGTTCATGTAAGGACGTGCTGCAAGAACAAATTTTCTTTCTTACCAAGTGAGGCACAAGAAAAAGCAAAATTTCATGTTGATTTGCTTGGGCAAGCAACTTTCGTGAGCATGTACGAAACCAGTTCTAAAACCGGAAGTTGGTCGATGTCCTTTGACATCTTGAAACAATCATACTGCATATGTTGCCTAGATTTAGACAGCTGGAGGATAAAATGGTGATGACGCTATCACTCGATCTGACGCTCAAGAACTAATTGAATTCAGTCAGGTGAATGACATATCAATGAAAACTAGTGCAGACACAGATACGGTGAGGACTGCATGTGCTGCGCGGTCTGACACGTGACAGGTTATGAATGCAAGCTATGAGGCATAATTTTACTTTATGATATACTTTAACTGCAGTTCTCATAAACATGGAGTTTGGAACACAACCGAGACTGACTTTGAATATTATTTTAATTCATAAAGCATGTGCAAAATGGCAGATAAATCTTTTCGCGGCTTGAAACTGAGTTTTTCTGCATGAGTCAACGAGTCGGCGTTAAAGTGCATTAATATCCTCTTTGATGGGATGAATGGTGACGGATTGAACTTTAGAAAAAATGCTTCAAATCATTACGGCACTTTTAGCTGTCCCTGTGTGATGCTGGAGGGTCATCAAAGAACAAGGGACCCGCGTTCAATCAAGCGAACTGATGTTATGCAGGTAAATGAGTATCGTGGGAAAAAATTAGGCATTCCATAAGAACCGAGGGAATTTTTCAAGTTATTAATAAGTCTTAAGCAGCAGTACAACTGAAGCAAGTCAGAGGCAGATAGATCATTCGAGGTTTTCCTTGAAGGTCTGCGAGCTTATATACCACAAAGAGGAACTTTTCTCAGATTAGCGCGTCAACTCAAATACATGATTTTGCCCCAGTCTTGACGGCAAAAGACGTATATTCTTTGCATATCCGGTATTTCTTTACTAGTACCTGCAAAGACTCGTTTATCAGCAGACCTAATTTGGAATGGTCTTCGTTCTATGACAGAAACATTGGTCTCACACCATTGGGTACTCGCATGTTGTGCAACGAGCCCGATAAATTTGTACCATCACCTCTGGCCCAGAGGCGGAAATTAAGCAGCTATATGTGGCAACCGAAGGACCATGTTTGACGAGCAACTTCTGCAGCATGACTCAAAATTGACCTAGCCTTGTTTATGGGAACCAATGATAATTTCATCGTTCAAACCCCAGATATCTCAACAGATCAGAAGGTAGCTCAAAGACATGGGGTTTCGAGTCCACTATAAGACCGACAGAAGACATTGGGCAATGTCTTATTCAAAAGGTACGTGCTCACTAACTCGCAAGAGGTGTTAAATGTTATATACGAAGTCCAATGAGGAGACTGCTATAAGGCGTAAATTCGAAAGACCTACCGGAAGTTGAACATCCGGTCATCGAATGACCGGTACTCTCAAGGTCTGTGATTCCGGACAACGCTGATGAACGAGATATAGCACATTCACACCCACCTAAACCAATGAATCTGTGCTCTTTTTTGCATTGAAAATCCGGGAGAATCATTAGTCAGAGAGAATACGACACTCCGTAAAAATGCGTGCAGGAAGGAGTAGAAAAAGTGCAGAAATTAAATGCCGTGACAACCGCATCAACGAACAATAGGTCGACTGAGTGCAAGCGGAAAAGCGCCTATAAAACTCTTTCTCTTTAAGAAATATATCCTAATGATAAGGCATGACAGGTGATAACAGATTTGTGTTATCCATAAATGGCCCCTGGTCGAAAGCATCTTACGTTATACCGAACATTCCGTAGTATATTACAGATACAAGTCATTACATCAGATCATAGGGCAATACTGCACCGTCACATTGCTTCTAGCCGTCTAGAAAAACCGCTCTGGCAGGTCATGAATTTATGGCATTTGAGCACTTGCAGCACAAATAATGCTTAACCCCGTCTCAGAGTTTGACCAGACAAACCCGTGGCTATGACTGGAACAGGATGAACGCTCTCATCATTAATAAGTCATTCTTATTAATCCGAAATATTACAAAAGTAAGAAATGCGGTGCTGACTGTGCCAGTTCGCTTCACAGTTTCAAGATTCGCTATTTGCCTTCATTGTCACTGCACCGATTGGAGCGAACGTAGTTAGCCGCGCCTAGTTGTGACAGCCTGCCCTGATTTGGTCGTATCCGCTCATCTGACCTGGACGCCGAATTTGACGCAGAGCTATGTGACGTTATGGTGTCTAAACTTACCTCCCTCTGCGGTCCTCTTTAAACTATACAATGGAAACGATTAAAAATTCAAAATTCACACTGTTCATATAAAATTCAATCTCGAATTAAATTCGTCATTCATCGCTTACATTGAGTAACGACTTCAACGAAGAACTACTGACCATCACAGATATTTGATATCGAACAGATGTGGATGCGGATCCTTATATTTCGGCGGTTTCCATGATCAGAAAACGGAATCCGTAATCAACGCTCCACGTCGGAAATAGAAGAACGAATGAACAGCCAGGGACAGCAGCAGAGCGACCACTGAGCTATGCTGGTGTGCCATGCAAGAACGAATGGCCGAAGGGGGAAGGACGAGAAGAAGGTGGGAGGGATTAAAGAGATCGGTTTTTTGGCGTCGTCGGTGGAGCACTTCAGCGATCAAGCTCGCGCTGACAAATGCCACACTTGTCCAAAGCAATTACCGCCCATTCCGGTTAATGATTGGCTGTACAGTACGTAGTCGTAGTCGTAGGTAGTCGTGTCCTTGCCGATCGCACGCCGATAGCAGGTATTCCGGTTTTTGACGTGGTCGCCGGCTAAATGTTCGGAAAGCAAACGAAATCCCTAAATCCATTAACGAGCAGCATACTTCTTTGATTGGTCCATGAGTCATCGGTGAGGTGTTTGCCGCCGGTAGCAGGGCTCGACTTGAAAGAAACTGCATCAGCGACGAGTCGAGGTGACACCTCGAAACGGATGCATGAGTTTCGCGTTCTGCGTTGTGCTTTGCTTCACCGATTATCAAAAGAATTACGCGATGAGGCACTCCAGACTACTTCACTTGAAGCACACGTCTCACATGTGTCCGCAACTGGCTCGCTAGCGAATCATCTGGATCATCACAAAAACGTACATAACTTCATCGACCAAGCACGAGCATGGTTTCACAGCGGTATAATAATAATAATAATCGATATGTGACGTTTTCAGAGATCTCCCACATTATTAACACACAGAAATAAACAAGGTCAGCAAGTAAGCAAGATTTCTGAGCTTGTTTAAAGTTCGCCGCAGGTGAAATCAGATCGGATCGAAAGAAACGTTCTGACAAACGCGAATACATGTTCAGTTCTAGAAATATCGATACATGAAGGAGTGGTCGATTACCGTTTCATATTTCGAGATTTACGCTTTCCGAAAAATTGCGGAAACAAAAGTGCTATTCAAAACTGCAAGTGCCATTTTCAACCTAACGGCCGGCTCTCTTTAAGATCTTTCTTCTACTTTGTATTGGACTTGTTTTTGTCCAGCTGACGCTACAGACCGTATCGACGTTTCGCCATTCTTCTCGCTGTTGGACCTTTGCTTTAACTGCTGACCAAACAGCTTCATCATTGGGTCATTCCAGCGTGTTTGTGAACGATCGAGTGGAAGTCTGTTGCGGAGGGAATGAGGATAGTAACTCGGGATGCCAACCTGTTGTCCTTCAGACGACCCGTATGACCAGTGTCTCTTTTCTTCCAGTTGTAAGCCGCAGTGAGTGTTTTTAAGAATCATATTCACACTGTCTCGACAGGTGACCCTGCATATTCTTCCCTCAATTACCCTTTGCCTTCTGTTAGTTTTTTTCCTCAGTTTTGGAGGTACAACAACTTTCGCCGACATAAACCATGTCGGATAGGACGCCGGGTCGAACAGTTCTTTCTTCATGCCCATGGGCAGTTCGTTATCCGTTTGATGTGATTAAAACTTGTCCATATCGTCTACCTTTTTCTGCTGATCTCGTCGTTCATATTGTTCTAGGAGTCTACTAGATGACCGAGGTATACGTAGCTAGCGAGTTTTTCCACCACTTCGATATGTATGAAGATGGTACCCGCGGGGCAATGCTTGTTGAGCATCCATTTCGATATTTAGAGATATTCATCTCCAGACCAGTAGTGCATGACTCTTTCCGCAACCGCACAAGCTTCGCATGAAGTTCCTTCGGGTCTTACACAAAGTAGTTGACTGAGCAGTTCTCCGAGCCGTCGCCCCAGTTCAGAGGTTAAAGAGGGTTTTTAACGCCGCCTACAAGAAATGGTGACTCCTCGGGGCACTCACTCCTCTTTCGGTGCTGATTCGACACGGCTCGGATGGAGCAGCTTGATGTCGGTTACAGTATCAGTATTCAGTTCCTCGATCAGGTGAACGTGGACTGGACTGATGTTGAGGTTCTACAAAGCGGTTAGTACAGCGTTCAGTCCGATACAATCGAAAGCATTACTGAATTCGACGAATGCGTAGCAGTGAGGGGAATTTGCACTACACGTGCATTTTTCTCTTGACTGATTTACGATGTGGAAGTGGTCTACCGATGAAAACCCCTTACTTTACTAGGTTTAGCAGCTCCAGGTCTTTCTGGATACGGTATAAAGATAATTCTTTGTTTGCTTCTGACAGTAGAGTCATGGTCCAAGAGTTAATAAGGTCTTCCGCGTCATATTTCTTGCATAGACGACTCGTCGAAGAGCTATTCCATGTTTCCGGCGTCTTCTTCAACCTCATGTATTCTGTAAATAGTTCGGCAACGGCTCTGAACAGGATCACTCCTCCTGACCTGAGATGCTACGGCCTTATGATACCCCCGCAAGAACATCTTCGCTACCGCATGTATTCATGAATGCCCATTCCGCTCTGCCCAACGTGACATCAGGAATAGCTTCAGGGTAAACTTGCGGCTGCTTCCGGTGTACCTCAACTTTGGAGGAGTAGACATTGTTGTGAAACCTAGTGCAGGTCACTTTAATGCAATGGTAGTCTTTGATTCTTCTACCTCCTTCGTCCGCTAGGGCTATCCGAATGAGATTTTTCATAAGGAAATTCTTTTCTGTAACTTTATAATCATTCGTTTTCACGGCGGCCTCTATTAGCTTTGATCTACTGTACTTGTCACAGTCCTCCCGAATCTTTTCCCGTATTGTACTCTTCGTCCAGTTGCCCATCAGCCTTCATTTTCCTCTTCTGGTCAACGGGTGCCTCGTTTCAAGGTTGGTGCATTGTTTGCTCATCGATATTATCACTCGCCTCCATAACCGATTGATGGTTTTTATCATACTCATGAGGTGTGGAAATCTGCATCGATGCCTCTACTGATGTCCTGTCCAATGCAAGGTCCACTTTCAGGATCAAACATTAAATCGAATCGAATATATGACACACACGCACACACAAAAACACACACACACATACACACACAAACACACATACACACGTGTTATTATCCCTTTCTGTCCAGCAGCATAGAGTCAACTTGGTTAAAGGTCGTTCCATCAGGGCAATTTTAAATTCTCTACCTCATCTGGGCTGTTTCAAGCAAAATCTTCATGATGTGGAGGCGGCTGCCTTCAGCAACCTCCACTTCCAAACCGGCCGATATAACGCTCTGTCTCGGTTGCTTTCTTTCTTACTGTGGCATTGAGATCTACTTGGAGGATAGTGTACCTGGACGTTTTTCGTAGTACTCTTTTCAGTTTCTCTTCCTCGTTCGCTTGTTGTATTATTGTGCTGCAAACATAGATTATATATCATAATCTTGTCTTGCCCATCCATCGATTGGTATCATGAAGTGTCGTAGCTGACTACGAGTGATGCAGCCCTCTTCTTACGTTGAATCCTACCCCGTCTGTCC
>UZAM01008662.1:12369-23718 GCA_900618415.1 Soboliphyme baturini | reverse complement strand
AGGAAGGCATAGTTCAAGATTTTCGACTAGATATCATGCTGACCTGGAGTACGCATATGATATTGTATTGATGAGTAATACATAGAACCCACTCTTTCACCTGATAGCTTCCTTATAAAATACAGCGGCGAAAACCGGATCTTCCTTAACATCGAAAAGCCACTTACGGGGAACCTATCCAACAAAGGTAATTTAAAAGTGTATCAGGGAAATGAAGCGCTTCAGGAGGTTGACCAATTTAGACACTATCTCTAACAATGGCACCGTCAATCGAGAGTAAAATAGGACCATTGCTCTAGGTTCGAATGCTATTGGAAATTTTTCCAATATTTGGGTTGAGAAATTTCCCATGAAAATCCTCCTGTACCTTGCATCTGTCAGGTCATCGTAGTTGTACGGCATGGAGACAGTTCTTCTAACAAAAAAGTAAGAAGGATGGTTTAAATGCTTACAGTAAAATTAGATTAGGCAGGTAATGAGGGTTAAATGGTAAAACAGCATAAGGAATAACTATTCAAGAAACAAGTGATCTTGGCAGCTGTGGAGATTCTTAAAAAAATAAAGTTTGCCATTAGAAAAAATGGTTTAACATAAACATTTACTTCAGTCTATGTGCTTCTTATGTAAGAGCCAAAACACACCAGACATCAGATAAGTGGGGCAAGAGAGAGGCAACTCTGCCTTCAGAGAGTAGTTTCCTTCTACAATGCAATAACCGGTGCCATTGAGCAAAAACGTGGAAATGCTGCGAAAACATCACAAACTATAAATGTTCTGTTTATAAAAACAATTAAACGTGATGACTTCATGAAACACACTTGCATTTAAATTTTTTACGAGTTAACAGTTGATAATGTGTAATTATTATTTAGCGCAATTATCACTCGCGTCTCTCTATTCTATTTAGTTTATACTACCGATTTTGCATTCACGGTGATGTGATTATCAGCTGTAGAAAACAGCAGCGCATTGCTCTGAAAAACTGTTATGTAAATTCTTTGTAATAGCACCGTCTTGGCCAAAAAGACGTCGCGGGACATTTCAAAACCTACCATTCTGAAAGATTCGCTGTACGAAGAAAATTTTTCATGCCAACGGTGAAGAACCCGGCAACTTTGCCATAAATATTTAGCTATGTCCCATCCAGTTTGCAAACCGCTCATAAATATTTGCTAACGTAAGTTATTTGATTTTTTATTCAAATTACATATTGCTTCATTGCTTTGTTGCAAACTGCATAGGCATCACTGCGGAAAGCACAAAGTATATCTTCGTGCTATAAATAAATATTTAATTTAACAGTCAACACTGTTAATTAATGTTGCCAAAACGTAAGTTAACGTAAAAAATGAATTTGAGAAATCCGGTCTAGTACACACATTTCATCCGCCTGAATACTGTTGTTGTGCAAAGGACCAAATGTGGACGGGCACTGCAGACTGGCGAATAAAGGTTGATTGCAAATCTGGAAAGGAACAGCATTAGAAAGCACAAGATCTCGTTTACCATGAGATTTACCTCAAGAAATTTTTTCATCCTTTGACCATGAGAGTGTCCATCCATTCCTCTCATCGAGCTGTTCATTGTTCCATACATCTGAATTGCATAATCGCGATGATATCAATTTGGCACTGTCATTCCGTCCTGAAGACGTCAACAGTTTTCCCCGTTGAAACGTTCCAACATACAATACAGAGCAGTCCTTTCTTAACGTTCAACCTAGAGATGGAAAAATTCTTGGTCGAAAAAAATTTCTCCTACTGCGGACGTGGAGCTCTGATCACGCAGTTGTGCTTTCAGAGGGTGATAATGAAACGATATTTCTGCAGAATACATAATTCAGGTTCCTTATCGAAAGACGTCAATAGAATGGATACTCTGATGTTCAGCGTCCCTCGAGATTATTTCATCAGAAGTCTAAATCTTGAAAGGACATTACTTCAAGCTCTGAGCATGCTCACATTTCTTGGATCGTAACTCCGTATTCGAACCCGTGCAAAACATTAACTTACAGCAAAGCTGGTCATATTAAAATTGTATAATTTTACAAAACAGCAGTAATAAAACCTGCGAATAAGTTTCAAAAAAAACTGTTGACTGTGGCAAAGTCAAATGTTTCCTACGCGTTGCGGCAACTAGCATTGCACAACAGAGTGCTGTGAAGTGAATTCTGTTTCGTGTTTACCGTAACCTTGTAACTGTGTGTCGTCCTATGATTACATTACATCACATTCTCGTTGATTTTTCCTGATCAAAAAGAATGTTGTGCAATTATAAAGTGCTCTCCCTGGGCATAACAACTTGACACTGTAACCAGGAGATGACGTGTGATTGCATCAGCCGCCTGGAGAAATATAAGCAGGTCATAAAATGATCGGAATGGAACAGGGGCACGACAGAGATAGAAGTCCATATATCCAGTATCTCGAATATTCTATAAAACACGGCAGAAAATTTCGTTCCTATATTCTTAGTCTAACTAAAAAACAGCATGAAACACGGTTAAGTTATAGATGAGGCAATGAATAGTATGGCCAATCAGATGACTGATTAACAACACCGACGTTCGGCTCCTGAGGCGCGAAGATAGTAGTGAACGGATCCACTACAGCAGAACAAGGAAGAATCCACTACAGCAAGATAAGGACGAATCCATTACAGCAAAACAGCTGAAAAGATCCTAAGAATAAAATATAATTACGCTTTCTGCACTAAAAATATACGTTGGTAATTAAATTCGAATAGTCCACAGAATTCAGAAAAAGAAAATCCCAAACAGTAGTAAAATAGAAATATACAAATCATAAAAGTGTAAGCTGTCGAGACAAGCAACAAGTTTAACAGCATGAAACAATTCTGCATTCCAAAATTCGTACCGAATGAGTTCCAAAACACAAGAAAAAGAGTAGTCAGATTCAGTGCATATTGGCAAGAAGTTCTTCGTTCTTTTCATAGAGTTATTGAATCAGATTTAATATTTTTTCGAATTTTACAGTCCTTTACGGCGCAGAAAAGCAAACTGTGGCCAGTGGAAACCAAGAATCAAAAGGTCAACGTTCCTGCTTAAAAAAAGACTCTCTCCAATTGTAAGTATCAAGCAACCAGAGCGAACCGTCTATTAATGACTGTGCATTAAGATTAGTATCAGCTGAATATCGCTTGTGTTAAATCATATTACTTTTATAGAAGCTGCCCATATGCTATTAGAAATACTAAGGCAGTCATCTTTCAACCATCATCAGCAATCATTTCACCGTGGATATGCTATGAATTTAATTTCTTAATTAGTTTCATTTAATTATTCGAAAGGCTCAAGGTATCATTCAAGTTATTGCTCAATCTGCTTTAATCGGTAAGAAAGTATAAGATCGACTAGCATAATCCATCAGTAAGAAATTAATCCTTTCCGCATAAATGTCTGAATCAGGGAAATTCTAAATGCAGCTGTCCTGACAAAAAGGGCATGTCAGACAGGTGAATTCAAGCTAGAACAAACTATGAGTGAGCGTCGGTGATCAGATGTGTGAGTAAGACGTTAATTAAGAAATTGAAAAGCAGATTCATGCGAAGCCTAAGGTAATGGATACGATTTGGAAAGAAATAAGAGTATCCAGAATAAAACAAGCATGAGTTTGATTCAGGACGAAGCGTTGCCATGGACAAAGGACACTCGCATTTGCAACGAACAACTAACACTGAAGAAACTAAGTTTACTGAAAAAAGACTATTTGTACTAGCGCATCGGAAAAAATGTAGAAATAGACTACAAAATTTATTTCTTAATTAAAATGTACCGCATAGTGACAGAGTTAACTAACATTAAGACAACTCATCAGAGGTAGATTTTCTCGTAGCATAAATCCGATTTTAAACTTTTTAAAAAAAGATAAATGGAGAACAAAACATTTCGTAAGCGATTGTCCACCCTAACAAATAGTCATACTCGGGGAATTAATTTTTCCCCGTCTGTTAAGCAAATATAAAACAAGAAGCTTTATATCTTTAAAAGTATGTTAACTCAACCATGAGGAACAATGTTAGAACAATCCTACCGGTAAATATTTTTCAGAATCAGTGAATGAACAGCAATCGATCAACAAAAAATTTAAACTAACAAAATTGAACAAACCCCCTGCGAATAAATGTATGTACAAAATTTCAATGCCCTAAGACGGAAAAAGCATGGTCCGAAAAAATTACAACAACCTCATTATTTAGTGGTCCTGTAAGTTTTTACCATTCAGAAGTATACTATCGCAGATTCGAATTCTGCGTTCGAGTTTAACATTGTTCATTTTCAATCTTTCCACTTACTGGTAGAAAAAAAATAAATGTCCATCAACAATGACTACCATAACGCGCGGCAGCTTGTTCAAGCTAAACTAAAGCAATTAAATCCGATAACGAACAGGTAGGTATTGATTACCATTAACTAAAGTCGAGAACGGACATTTAAAGAAGCGCTCCAGCGTCTTTGTAGTCGGTAAAATCTAAAACGTGTGTTATAAACTAACACAAATACGGCAAAAAGCATGCTTTAAGGTTGCAACAGCAGCCATGAAGGCAAGTTACGAATCTGAAAATAGATGGGTAACCAGGATCAGATATTTAGCACAATATTCACCGCGCCTCGTGAAATTCGACTGCAAAGCAGACAGATAGTATTACGCCAGTGTACTCAACGTAAAAGGGTTCTGCTCATTCTATGACATACTCCTAACGATGATATCCAAAAATACTGCCTAGTTTCTGCCCATAAATCAATTCTTCCATTTTATACTTTTTTTGTTAATAGTAGTTTTGTTAAATTCTAGCAAATCGCAACAAATGAGACTGGACGCTACCTTCCACATTAACTGCGAACATGCTACAACAAAATTTTTGCATTAAGTGGTGTATCGGCGGAATAGTTTAGCTAATGAATGGTTGGAAAAATGAAAGAAATATTTTGATATCACAGAAAGTAAAATCATTACCACCATTTTTACAGTAGAAACCAAATAATGCGCAGTAGAAAATCAAACTTTTCACCTTAACATAATCATCGTTCCAAATGGCAGGTGGCATTTGTTATAAAAAGCTTGTTTAAAAGTTTTAATATCATTCCTAAGAATTTTTTCCATTTGTAGTACATCAGTTTAAACTTTTGTCTTCAAACAAGGCTCAAAAATATGCAAAACTTTAATTCGTAAATTTCAAAACAAATATAAATTCAACTTACAGTTCTAGATATATCAAAAAGATCTGTAAATTACAACTAAACATGTTGTACAAAGGAAAAATCATTTACAAATACAGTACATAAATAGCTTCACTCGTCATAACAGCTTTGCATTTAAGGCGCCGGAGCTGGCTTCTGTATACCGCCACCCTTCTTTCCCATCAACGAACGATGAATATGAGGAATAACACCTAAAGAAAGAAACTAAAATGTGCGATTGGCGCAAAGAAGTCAAACCTCCTCCAGCTATAGTTGCTTTGATCAATGTATCCAATTCCTCGTCACCTCTAATTGCTAGATGTAGATGTCGCGGTGTGATACGCTTCACCTTGAGATCCTTAGAAGCATTTCCGGCTAATTCCAGCACCTAAGAAGCCTCAAACTCCATTACATCGAAGCAAACTATTTTTAAATATATAAGTATTGTGTATAAGTAATCACTCGATATTTGATACGCTATTAGCGATTCAAAGACAAATACTTGAAATAATTTAAACATACATTGCGAAACGCATAATCTGAAGAGAAAAATCACATTTTTAAGTAATCTTTTTTCTAAAAAATGTTTCTGGCATGCTACAAAAATAGAAAGAGAACAATAGGATACTACAAAAAATATACCGAACAAATACTTTGCGAAGAAATTAAAGGCAACGCTTACTTCAAGAGAATGACATACGCAGCTGAATAGACAATACGATTATCTGTCGACAAAAATGGCGCCAAAACGCAAAGGTTCGGCAAGATAACAAAAACGAGATATTTAAACGCTTTACCTCGGCGGTCAAATATTCCAAGATCGCCGCAGAATAAACAGCTGCTGTAGCACCAACACGGCCATGACTGGTGGTCCGCTGCTTCAGAAATCTATGTATTCTACCAACCGGAAACTGCAATCCGGCACGTGCACTGCGCGAAATCGCCTTCGCTTTCGACTTTCCAGTATCTTTACCAGCTTTGCCTCCAGCCTAGAAATCAAACATTAGCAAAACGCGAGTAACGCGTGGAGCACAACCCACCATTATTAAGCACTGTTACCAACCGAACGGAACAAAGCAGATACAAGCAACACGCGCCAACACAAACAAGACAATACCGTTTAAAATTTGGATGCATCTCCAACATTATGACCTGCAGGTACGAACGCAAACTGTACCTGCAAATCTGCGTCAAATTCACTGTTATAAATACGTTACAATGGCAAAATGCATTCTTATAAAATGTTGCTAAAAGATTCATAGACAGGTGTTTGAATGATTCATATTTTGTGGCAAAAAATATAACAGATTGCAAAACAGTTATTGCCACGCGTTTTGCTTCATATATCGTAGCAACATCAGGGCTATGTCAAGTACAAACGATTTCTAGTTAGCGTAGTCAATATGATTCACCCGTCTGTGTGGTTAAACGCGTTGGCAATAAACCGTTTTACCATCTGCTGTTTTTGATGCTATAAAACATTCAACTGCTAACCCATATAACTATTGGCTCTGAATCAAATACCTGAAGTACCGTTTAGTTATGAAGGGCTCAGTAACATATGACTACTTCTTCTTCTTCTTTTCCATCGCCGCTTCTAATTCTGGTCCGCGGAGGCAGACGCGTCAGACAGTGCTTCCAACGTTCCCGATCCTGTGCCAGAGTCTGAGCTTCGGCAAAATGGAGGCAGACGCGTCAGACAGTGCTTCCAACGTTCCCGATCCTGTGCCAGAGTCTGAGCTTCGGCAAAAGTTGATCCCAAACTTCGGGATGACTAGTTTTATGCGGTAAAGTGAATGATTAGAAGTATTGGAGAGTGAACATATGACTAGGTTATTCTAATTTTCAAGATTGTTGTTGGTGGCACTTAACTTTTAAAATCATTAGTCAAATGGATTTATCTCAATTCGGTACTACTGTGATGACATCCTTACATCTTGTAAGTGAACTAGTTACTGGAATGCAAAATTCTATGTCAAGTGTAAAGTTCGTTCTCTGGGGACCATCTTAACGAGGTTAAAACAACTCTTCATAGAGACAGTTTAGAAATTTCTCGGAGCTTCTCTTTCAGGAATCGTGGCTAAGTTAATTAATCACAGGACTCGGTCGCCTAGAAGTATTTCAGATGAACTGATCTTCTAAGAAATAAACATGTGGCGGGGAGTTCTAATATATTTTCGAGAGGAGTGGTGTGCCCATCCAACACTGAAGTTCATATTTCAGTCTGATAACATTGATGGCATGATTCTTTCCTTCTGGAAAAGAATTTTTCCCTCTTTCAACATGCAATGTTAGGCAGTACTGATTCTCTTCCCCATTGCAGAATCTCAGGTCAAGAAGGGTTTGCGGACTCGCTGACAGCATTCTTATTACCGGCCATTCAGAAGAATGTTATTATTTTGGCTGGAGACCTCAATCTGCGCCGTCTTGAATCCTTTTATACTTGTCCTAAAAAACGTAAGTTGAGACTCAGCTCTCGAGCAAATAGTTTCGCTACAGTGTAAAGTACGGTTTGTGGCATCCTACTCTCATCATAAAGTGTAAGTCGTTGAGCGTTGCATTTTCTTGGACGCTTCAGTGGTTCCACCCTAAAAAGGAAAAATTACACAGATAATGCAATCTTTACTCCTGTCCATCGATCTCAACTGCAGTTAACAGTGTCATCATCAGTTTACACACAGTACGAATGAATCGCTGCTTCATTGGCTTTAATCTAACGAATATGGGGAGAAATATTAGATCGCGATGCAGCGCAGGGAAAGCAAATCTAAGACAACAACCTGTATCCAAATTATCTCAGCCGTAACTTTCGCTATTCGGGAATGGCAAGTCTGTATCAGACACTTCTGTTGCTCCAGCGATTAATGGAGAACGAAAATCTATATAAATGACTAATGATTAAGCAAAAAGTTCCTTTTTACATAATCGCCACTCTAACGTGGCTTCAGGGCCCGGATGGAATCAATTCCTATCTGCTGCAACTTTTTTCAGATGGATTATCGAGCATACGTCGTAGGATGAACAATGCTCTTCTCTCTGAAGTACAATATATACACAAAGTGTGGTTAAATGATAACTTGGGTGTTACGAGAGAGTTTCTACGATTGTCAACATTTCATTTACGAGGTAAACATTGTTTCTGAATTACTGACACGAGATTTAAGCAGCGAAAATGTGCTGTAAAATGCATTTGGAGTTTTGAAAATGTAGTTTTCACTTATTTCTTGTTGCTTGTTAAAGCTGGACACAATTCCATTCCATGTTCATGGAGTGCATCGGAGGCCTCTGCATTTTGCAGAACATATCATGTGCAATTAGCAAAAAAATTTTCCAGTGTACAAGTTTAAATAAAATCTGGCAGCGTCTTACCTAAAGAGTTGTTTGTGGAAACGAGACGAAATGAAAATCGTTTACCTCCTAATTTCCGGTGTCAATAACTGAAATATATCGACAATTCACCCAGATTAACCAAATCAACTTGGTGCAAATATATGGAAAGAGCTTAGTCCAGGCTTCGGCTGTCTTCTGCCGAAGCTGATGCTATTATACAGGATCAGGAATGTTTGAAACACTGTCTGAAGCATCTGCCTCAGGGACCCGAAAGGAAAAACGATAATGGTAGATGAAGACGACAGTTTGTCCGATTTTTCGTGTAACATTTCATTTTTAGGGGTAAGAAGTTATACAAACAGATTACCAGTTAATGAATTTCTATGTATATTTAATTTTCTCCCTGTGCGTTGATAATTTTTTCACGTACGATAGAACTCCCACAAAATTGATCGCCCATGAGCCGAAACATCGCGCAATTTCTTGATACTTTATCTACACAGAATAAACTTATTTACTGTAAAGGTTGTGATAAATTATACGGCAGCATGATTCGAACTATTTATCTTTTTGAAATTATCATTGGTCGGCATTAATTCTCCTTAGATCAGAATGGGTTTGTTTCCTTAAATGAAAATATTTTTAGGCGCTTCTATTATGATTCAAATTATACTTGCCTTTCCTTAGCTGTTTACTGTTGACTGAACAGCTACATATTCACTACGGATGAAAGGCCCTTTCATAAATTTGTTATTTGAGTATATCGAGATATGTTTTGTGTAAATCTTATAAATTTTACCAAACATTGCATTGCATCTGGTTTAAATAGTTTTTGGAAGACGATTGTATATTTTCTTTAAGTCAAATGGCAGCACCTTGTCAAGGTCTCTTCCTTAATGTGATGACAGCGAATTTCCTTTCACCCTACACATGCCAGATGAACTAAGAAACGAATTTGTGATGAAAAATCTATCATTGTGAAACAGTTATTTCGCACAATGAATATCTTTACGATTTCTGACACTGCTGTAAACTGTTTTTATGAGTTAATGTATTTGTGTTGCAGACTCTGTACTATCAATTCCGACTCTTCACGTTTCCGTGTGGGTAGCGTAAATATCTAGGTTTATCACGGTTTGTCACCGGACTAGTCTTTCGGCCATTTTAATTTCTAGTGCACTGTCGCACACTTTTCTTCTGTTTTTAAAACGTTGGCGAAGGTCAATCAGCCTGAAACAGCAGAAGTTATCTCTATCATTGCGGTATGTGTACTGAATCAAGAATGAACCATGACTGTTTCAGCCTTTCACAAATTCAGTTTCATTGTCCGTGTTGAGCAAAAGGTTTGTCTAATAGAGGCAGTAGCGCTTGACTTCAAAGTTGTGTTCTTGTTTTGTTTAAGCCTACTGAAAAATTTTGCGCTTGACTGCTAAATTCGATCGACAAGCTAATTACTGATACATTTATATTCGATTTTATGGTCTTCAACTCTTGCTTTTTTATAGGTTTTTATGCATCTTAAGTTTCTAAGTCTTTAGGCACTTCCAATGTTGTATCAAGAACGTGGGTTGAATTGCTTGCCTTGAACTAATGGTTGAATCTGATTTAACATGGGCGTTGGCGCGCTTAAATTTTGCAGGTGAGTAGAACGTTTTTTTAGATACAATGCTTTGTATTTTTTCTCTCAAGAATTTGTTATGCATCGCCAGGCGGTGCTGGCAGATCACTCGCATGGTTGGATGAAACACTTTTGCATTCCTAACAAAATATCTACCACATTGCCTTAAAATATTCCATGAAATCTCTCTTAACTTGTCATTGTGTCCAAGGAAGACAAAGGTCTGCGAACAGTCATAAATCAGTTAGCTACATTCATTTTTCTTACCATCTTGACGCTCACAGTACATCAGCATTGTTCTCGATGAACTTACCTACCACATTCCTTTGCCCTACTTTGAATCCAAGCTTCATACATTTAACAAAAGAAACGTAAAGGTTTGTAATCACCAGGATATCCGTCTCTCTTGCACGCCCATTGAATATTTTTTGAACAAGGTTTTTCTGTCTTGATACGCGATGGTCACTTTTTATCAATACCTTCAGTCTACTGTGCACTGTTTATGAAACCAGACCTGCAACCATCTGTGAACGTAGGTGTATGCCCCCGCTTCTTCTTCACCTACAGAAATACTCACTTTTGTTCTTGTGAAAATTTAAATGGGAGTAACGCTGGTCTGGATTCAAACTTATATTCTTTCAGCTTTCATTTTCACTCACTAGGCATTCTAGGCAATAGTTTATTTGTTTATGAATGTCATAGAAAATTGTTTTAATTTTGCTCATTGACGCTGCTGATTTTGGTAAGCTATCAAGTGCATCGACGCGACCTGAGACACTAAGGCTCACACATCAGGCAGCATGGCGGTTTGTATCGCACGCTTTGGTCTGACCACACCAGAACAACCATGCTGTCCATGTTGTTCGCAAGTCATCGACATGCCACCCGTCTTTGGGCTAAATGCACTGAAGCAGAGTGGAATGAACTCCGTGCTCAAGAGAATTGACAATTAATAAGAGAAAATTTAAGTTGCGTTTTATGTTTAAACTAGGCACTTATAAAGTACAGAGCAATCTATTTAATTTACCCCTCGAACTTTGAAAAACAGTACAGAAGCAGTTTGTTTATGCACAGCGCAATACAGTGGTCTTATACAGTTACTGGTATCGGGTGAATAATTCAGATGTTTCGACCTGTGTCTCGCGGTCTTCAGGGTGAGCTTGGTTGTTATTTGTTGACAGAAATGTGTCTATTGCAGCAG
>UZAM01008657.1:15369-25853 GCA_900618415.1 Soboliphyme baturini | reverse complement strand
AGTTAAACGAATGTGGAGCAAAGTTCGTAGAGGCTCCTACCCCACGTTATTCTTGACTTTCTTTGAGGTATACAGCCGGTCGATTGAAAATCTAGTAGATTTTATTTCTCTGACCGAATTATCTGCTCTAGCAATGAGATAGCGAAATCCTGCTTGTGTTCTTACCCATCTGGTCACCTTCTAATTTCTTCCAGTTATATTCAACATACGCCCATCTAAGCTACATTGCGTTGTTTGCAGTTTCAGAACAGTTCTAACTCTGTGGGTCATTTTTCACGTCCATTTGTTAGCATTGAATTCTGACATCTCTGAATATGTTTCTGTTTTATGTCCGAAGGCAGTTTCAGAGATTGGAATAGCTTCTTACCGGGATTATATCATCTGAGCACCCCAGGTTAACAAGATATCTATCCACAGTTGCAAACGTACCACTGGGATAAGTTTCATCCGACTTTTACAACAAACTTAATTCCTGCATATATCTCTTCCAAAAGGGGGACCATATGCTCAGGTATACCATAACATTGGGTGTAGCCTATTGCAGAGCCGCAGGATTTGATACTCAGTGGGTTGTAAAATTTTCTGATTGATCGATAATCCCTGAATCATACAGTCCACAGTATTGTGTTTCAGTGCAGTTAGCTAAGAATTGGTAGCAAATCTTTGGCACAGAATCTGGCCTTCTGATATGGCCATACGCAAGCGGGTGGCACGCACAACCATGTTTTCTGATGAGTCCGCTTTACGGCTGCCGTTCGTCTTGATCGAATTAATATCGGTTTTAAATCAGCTCGAAGTCCACACATTTGGCATAAATAGGCATAACGTGTTCCGAATGGACTGAGGAAAGGAAGACGATTAATGGGCTAGGTGGTAGTGTAAAATGGGCACTATTGTTTGCATCAACAAATGCATCCGTCAAATATCACGTTCAAATGTTCATGTTCATTGTTCTGGCTTGATTTTGATGCTCCAAATGAAGTGTTTCTCCAAAACATGCAATCGCAACAAGCGCAATTATAATGTGACTCAAACGCACTCCGTATGTTAAAGTAATGGTTATCAGGCTGAGTTGAAGATGATACTAGTTGCTGATACTTAGTGGGTTGCAACTGCGCCGTCTGACTGTACCGTATGGCACAGTTGGTCGTGCGATGAGCGTGAAACAAAAGCAAAAATAAAATTAGCGTAAAATGCCGGACACATCGTCATACACCTTGCCACGACACAGATCGTCAGTTGATTGATCTGCTGATTGGAGTACATCGAACGAATGCTACGTTTCGCAAAGCAGTTAATTCCATGTCGAGGTACAAAATCTGCATTCATATCATAATGGCATATTTTTATGAACTGTGTTAGGGTAAGTGTTGGGCGCTGATCGATTGTACACAAGTACTCACAAGTCATCCAGATATCGACTTAGTGAAATATGAAAAATTCGAGGACAGTAATGTGCGCATATGTGATAAAAATCAGTGCAAAGCTCTGATTTTCCGTCTCTTGTAAAATTGTCGGTTTTTCATGTAATTCATTCAGAATCACCGAATGTACTTCAAGCCTTAATGTTTGTGCGACAAATGCGGTAAAAATGTCATTTTCTACTATGAACAGTCATTTTTGGGAATTTTGGCCGGCATATTTTAGTCAAACCATTATCTAACTCATCTAAAACGAAACTTAGCGCGTTTTGCACCGTCTACTTGCTCGATGTTGCCTGGAGACATTTGGGCAGGCCACGGCTCCATGGCATTTGAGCACTTGCGATGCAAAAAGAATGTCGCATCCTTCTTTTGCTAGAATCACCTCGCGTTCATTGCGAACAACGTTTCAGAGGCTGGTACTTCTTACATGCTACTGCATGACATCAAAAAATGTTTGCATGCTGGAGTATGTCAAATAATGCATACGTTTTTCAAGACCACATCGTCTTTCTACACCGTTTTTTTCGCGATTAGGTCAGCTCGCTTTACTGGCCTTACTGCCTTAACAGAGTGATTAAGAATTCAAATTTTCAGCGAAGAAAGCCAAATATACAGTAAAAAAGATTGTACAATGGAGAGCATACCTATTCTCATGTATTATATAAAATAGCATATTCTGAATAATAATGAATTACATCATGATTAAACTTGACACGATATTAGAATATCGTAGATCAAACTCCGCAGTTAATCTAGTTGGCCGATGACTCTGATCTCTTTGAAAGGAGTCACAAGTAGAATGGTGCCACCGAAAACTGTTGCTCTTGTTAACGGAAGGCTGTTTTTCTAAGCAGTTGACAGTTGTATAGAAGTGAATGCTTTGCAAAAGGGTCAGTGCGATAGGGTTAAAAGATTTTTGACAAATTTTTCGCATGAATTTTCGAATCTGAGCCATAATTCATCTCAGCATTATTTTCTTGGTGCACGGCTAGCATACTTATGCGTGAAACCAAGATAGATAAGTTTTACTATACAGACGACTCGTTTCTTTATCAACTTAAAGAATATCTTCAAGAGTGAAGGAAAAAACATTTTGACATGGTAACTTAATCCTGCCATGGCGTTTGCGTTCTCATCTGTTCTTAGCCAAATCGAACTACCGTTTTTTTCAAATGCCATTCATCTCCTTCGCCGTCGGGTCTCACAGGAGCCAAGGATGCCGCAGGGCAAGTCTGATCTTTCTTCCTTGAGTTTACTTAACATATCTTTCTTTGCCAGTGCTGTACAGTGCAGGCACAAACGGAGATGGAATTTCGGCTCCCTCTAACAAGTGCCGGCTTTTCACGTGGGATTCTTAGAAGCCTGTCCTCAGGCGAATCTTTAACAGCCGCTGTGGAACAGGTTGAGAGACGACGTGCAGGGTACCCATTTATTCGTGCTATCATAGCGCAAGAAGTTTAGCAACCCCAATGGCAGGACTGGCGGTATCCTGCGGAATTTCGCCACACAGGACCCCCAGTTCCGACCGGTTTCCATCGAAGTTATCTATTCTAGTCTTTGAAAAGCCGAGTCTAACAACAAGGCAATGGTGATATTGACGGCCTTTTTCCCCAAATTGGTGGATCGCTTTCGTTTTATCATTAGACTGTCGTTGGGCATTGTGGCGTTTGTCTGAGGAACGACTGCTGATTTGTCGCAACTAACCTCCATATCTGGAGGTCCATATCTTCATTCATAATCAGGGGCGTGCCAGATAGCCAACAGCTAGACACATTCGGTAGATAATAGTGTTTTGGAGAATGGACTGCAAGGATGTGGTTAATACCATGGCGAACAGTTTCAGCCATCTAAGCGACGCTATTTGAAGCGATAAAGCATGCTGCAAGAGCTAGAGAGAAAGAGTGCATAAGTCATACGGCAGATGCGTTGATCAAAGACGAAGATGTTCCGCTCTGGTGCCATAGCGAAGGCCCAGGTAATATTAAACATTGAAGGTATCGAAGAAGTCGATAAATGCATTACTCTGATCACGAAATCAACATACGGCATGATCAGGCCATAGAGATCTAAAGAAAGAGGGCCGATTGAAGCGCGTTCCATTCTATCAAGGACGTCTTCCTAGACAACATCAGAAAAGAAACCCTCGCCCAGCTCTCCAATTGTACCGTCCTGCCGGTAAGGTTGCATGGCTGTGGGACGTGGACACTGACTCAAGTTAAAGCTGTGTGTCATCGAAAGAGCGATCGAAGAAGAATTTGGAAATTTCACATGGTGACCGCATTCCGAACACGGTGATTGCGCAACGAAACGGAGTGAAGAATACTATCGTCGAATACAGACGGAGAAAACCACAGTTGGACCGGCACGTGCTCGGCTCATCAACGGCAATGGTCGGCAATGATCGTCGATTAGTACCCTTGCGGACAGATTAGACTGACTGGTCATCTGCCATAGTGGCGCGGAAGATTACATCGGGAGTCAAGAAGGCCGAGTTCGAGGCCGAGAGAAGGAAAGAGAAGGCACGAACCCACGAGGAATGGCGGGCTTGTTGCAGACGGTTCGATTCATCGCCGTTTGTCGGCCCAGGTGAATTTAATCTTAAGCGACAATTACGCATTAATGAGATCGCATTAATGAGATATATCGTGTAACAGACGTTTGGAACGTTTGGAACCAGCCGAATGTAGACCTATATCAAAAGATGAAGAGTATTTATTGTACATGTGATGTTTTTGCACCAATATATGAAGGAACTCCATTATTAACAACCTTGCTATGACATTGTCTCTGTCAATCCCCGAAAAAGTCACTGAAGTGATGTGATGTTTTTTCGTAATGGCATGGTATGCAATGCCTGAGTATTCACTATGACAGCTACAGGTACACTTACAATTTTGATAGTAAGCAATCTGTACGTATTACTTATTTAAATTTGATCTAAATCATTTGAGCTTAATTTATACGCCATATTCAGGGCTTCACTGGGTTAATGGGAGGGGAGTTTTTCGAAATGATGCATCAGAGAGTCAGCGTTTTTTGGTAGACCAAATCCCATTTTCGTCGGACATTTTCGACTATTTCTTAAATTTAGATATTTCCAAATGTTTCAAAACAGATCAAGAAATACCTAATGGACATGGAATTAACGGCATGTCTATTGCAAAAGCTGGATGTCTCTGGAAATGCTTCGTTTAAACAACCTTGTTCTCAGCAACTCAGCTGAAGTCCTCAACGTGACTTATAAAATGAGCCTGATGAATGCTATAAGTTACACACAGCTCATACAGGGTACAATTTTAATGCGAATAGCATGCATCGCCGACTAGCAGGCAACGCTATAAGTGAATTCCGACTTTTTCGATCACAGTTTTAATGAACTTCAAATTTTTGAGACTACGTTAAATGTGTCAAATCAGTACGGCAATTAATACAACAGCTATTTTCGTTTAATTTTCTTTGCAGTTTAAAGCCGACTTATATCAAAATAAATTTATTTTTCGAGAAAACCGTCAGGACCCTTTATCCTTTGTTTGCTTATCTGCACAGTATATAGAGAAACAGTCGCACAGATTAGGATCGTTGGATTTAGCACGACTGTGATTGGATTTGAATTCAAGCGCCATATAAATTTCTTATTAGATTTTGAAGGTTTCGAAGAGTTCACCACAATGTGCTTCAATGCAGTCAACAGTGAGATGGATAACAAATTGTAACCTCAGAGCAGTCAGGATAGCAGTATGGTGATAATGCCAGAAAGTGATAGTACTATGGTTATGCTATCTGATTCTGTGCTTTGTGACGGCATCTCGACTTTCCCTACCTCGTAACTGATGAAGTCAGCACACCTAAATAGAAAAAAACTTATTATGCAATTCACAAGCCAATGGCAATGATAATCAAACTTCCATTGGTTTTTACTGATGTGCATTGTCAGCTGGCAAGACTTTACATCAAAGTTTTAATATGAGGACACTAAACATCAGAGTTTTACACCTCTATCAAAAAAGAATCATAATGGAAATTGTGAAAGTTAGTTACTAATATCTGAATGGAAAACGCAAGATTACAAGCGCTTTGTGAAGCTGACCAAAATTTGCAAGCTAACTTTTCATTTTAATGACAAAATTTGACATGTCCACAACTTTATGCGTATTTCAAGTGGACTCAGAGAAGCTTCCTGACGATTACACGAACAAGGCATTAAAAGCCACTCGTCACAATTGTTTGTGAATTTATTTTTCATTGCAAATGTTATGTTCCGTTAAGAGAGACGACAGAACGATGAAAACTTTGAGAACATTGTTTTCATCTATTTTCCGATTCTAATTTCAAATAAAATGACGTAGATGATATTCCTCGTTTATTCCAAATAGAATTCGTCGTTTGGATTGTCTTTCAGTCTAGTCCATTAGTGGTCAGTCCTTTCCCGGAGAGTACGTGGAATGAAATGTCTTTACCAAAAAACATATTTTCTAGCTTCTAAAGTCGCATAGGCTAAAGCATAATCATTTATTTGGAACCTGATACCTGTTTTACACTATTTCATCATTTCATTACGGTATATACCCATGAAAATATTGTGCTCCACGTTAAAGTCGAAGGAAGATTATCAGAAATGTTTCATATGAATCGTCAAGTTTTCTAGAAAGTTTACTTTCGCTTCCGCTATCCGACACTGTCTTCGACTTTCTCCTTAAGAACTGCGCTGATCTGGATAAAGATCTGATTCTACAGGAGGGGCTCAGTTAAAAATATCCAATCATATCTTGATGACCTGGAGCATGAATATGATATTACACTAGAGAGCTGCTGGAAGAGCAGTGAGATTGGGCATCCTCACTTGAGGACTTCCAGCTGTGAAAGTCTCTCTCCTGCAACACCCAGAAATGCAAAATTACGAAAAACCGATCCCGCGTAACGTTTTCACAAGTTGTATAAGGTATAGGACGTCGGCTATTTAAAGGACCTTGGTTTTGCTATCTCCAGCGATTGCACCGGTTAATTGGAGTAAAATAAGAGCATCGCTCATCTTTCAAGTCCTTCGATAATCGCCCTATATCCTGTCAGATTCGGGACACCCTTTTTCGCAAATCTTGCCTCAGGCAGATCGGTGTTGCTATATGGCATTGAGGAGGTGATTTTAGCGAAAATTAAAAGTGGTAACGGATCAGCATATAAGAGTGCAATCTTCGATGTAATATGAGAGTTAAATAGCGAGACCCCCATATATGATCCCATTGTTTTTTGTCCAGAGATATCTTCAGTGACTGTAGGAATTAAAAAATAGAGAGTGTCGCCTTGTGAGAAAAATCGGTTGAGGGCGTATCCATTACTCTAGGCCGTGAGCTTCTCTTTGGGGAAACCAAAACATGGGAAACGTCTAACAGAAGGCCAAAATGCCGCAAAGATAGGTAAGGTTGAGCGTATCTACTTTGGGAGAGGAGCGGTTATTTTCATGATTCAGTGATCGGGGCAACGAATCATTGATGTAGTATAGCTGAGAATAAAGTGGGTATCACAAACCAGAGACTCTGTGCTTTATGTAAAAAGCCGAATTCGATTATCACAACAAGGAACACAGTGATGTGAATCTGTGATGTCAGCATCGTTGTATGGCATGGCGAAAGTTATTCTACTTAGCGTTGAATTATGCATAAACAGTGAACAACACAACTGCGCTGGTTTCAGTTCATTATTAGAAAAATCAGAGCTGCTTAGCAAGTAAGCTCAAAAAGCTCAAACCTGTTGCTTTGGAAACTTACCGACGGTAGAAGACGTTTTAACCATAAGCACACAGCGCAAAACATGCAACATATGTGGAATGCGTGTATTTACGAATGAGACGTTTTTCTGTAATCGTTTAGATATTCAGGAAACTACGATAGAGTAGAGACTGGCTGAGAGGACAACATGTAGCAGAAAGAGAGATGAAAGCTAGTCTGCAATTAGGGCGGAATCTTCTTTCGGAAGGCAGTGTCGTGATCATGTAGCCTAATACCGAATACCTGTGAATATGACAGGCATCGTGAGCAAGAACTAATCTGCAACTACAGTACGATGAAAACAATAAATGACGGACGTGTAAGGAAACGAATTCCGTCTTTCAAAGTATCTGAACGTGCAATAACAATAACTGACACATCTACAATATGAACAAACACAAATGAGCTTTTCCGGTTACGAATGTAGCGTTGAAATTCAAATATATATAAAACTAAAAGTGTTGCAGAAGAAAAGCATTCGCCCCCCCCCCCAAAAAAAAACTTTCGTCAAATGATTCCGCTTTCAATCTAAACCAGCCATCAATGATTCTGCTGATTATATGTAACCAAGAAAATGGAATAACTAGGTACTCCTTCTGATTACATGGTTGGCAGTACAAAAGATAAATAAATCATTCGTTCATTCAATAATGGACATACGTATCGCCTACCTAACGGGCATCGAACATCATCATAGAATGGAACGGTGACATACAACGTTGGCAGGTCATTTAGTGTTTTGGGCTGATCGACGGAACGTTTTGCTCCTTGTTGCAAGGAAATGAATTTTAATGTCCCCGAAATGTCAAAGGTGCTAAACTCAGCCGTTACAATTCCCATACCAATTGGCGGCAATATGAAGCGACTTTATTATCAATGGCTGCACTTTTTCGTAGTGGACAGTCGACAGTCGTGATCTTGATCTCGTTGCTGTTAAAATGATGAGAGTTTCTCCGGACATAGGTAACGGTCACCCAGTGATCAGCGATACGATTTAAATAATTCGTCTTTGCTCTACTATTGTAATTTTATCGATTTCACACTGTTGTTTGCGATACTGTGGTCGCAATTGTTGTCGCAATTTGATATTACATACATTTCTGTCGCCCATGTTGGAACGATGATCGAGTGTCCCATACAGAAAGCGTTAAATCCCTGGCATTTTAAAAATGCGTCGTAATTCTTCAGGTATGCCTGTAAAAAAGCATTGAAATTCTTGAATTACATTCGATAATGGGAGCGAAATCAAATTTGAGCCGTGTAAACACTTGACTGACTGAAAATAATTAAATGCAGCGTTTGACATATCTTTTTTCAAAAAATATTGATGAAAGAAGCTTGATTTCACCTCTGAACAAATGGAAATCTGTAAAATGGCTCAACATCGTTTGTGGTATGTTTTTCATGCGATTTGATTACGCGATATCAATAAAAGCAGATTTTTGAGTGCTATATGAAGTGTTAAGATATCGATTAAAGTTTTGTGGCTTTATGCACTGTGAAGCAGACGGAGCAGTTGCATTATATTTAAAGAGAATTTGGAGAAATGCTGTCTATTTGTCATTCTTATGAAGCGATTGGGACGGCCTTTGATATTGTAATATTCATGAAATAAAAAAAAACATATTTGTCATTATCCTGTGCAATCATGATATCGCTAGTGCTTACTAAACAATGCGTAATTTTAAGGTGGAGTGAGCAGGAGATTACACCATTCGATTCAAATTGATTCGTGTAAACATTTTTTCTCGGACTGTGCTGACGGAAGAACCCATCGGCATAATTTGTTTTCAAACGACACTATCAGATATAGGATGTAAATAGCTGCATATTATACTAATTAAGGACATTAGATATATCGGACTTAAGTTACACATGGCAGGATTCCAACTGTTTCATTTCGTTAAAATATAGTTTAACGCTTCCGAAACAATAATTATCAAACTTTCTAAAAACGATTTTATCGCATAAGTCCATGACGTCACACGTAGCTTGTTGTGAGGTTTGGAAGTTGCAATGTGTATCCACGCGATTGGGTCATCTTGTGGATACATTTTCCTACGGCTAAAAGCATATTTAGTTGGAGTTCGAATAAATTGTTGAGTCAAATTTGGAGATGCAGTCCTACATCCGATTCAGTGAAAGTAATATCATGGAGCTGTTGCTCGCTCAAATGGTTGTCTGACGTAACTAGTAGCAATGGGCTAATGCACTGAGTAAATAATATATCAGAAATTGAACGGCTATGATTCTCTGCAGAATTTTAAGGCTACTGCGTACCAGCAACCCAGTGGCTTCAGGTTGCACCTCATGTGCATTTTATCTCTAGTTTCGAAGCGAAGTATGCGGGTTTGCTGGAAGCTCATGCACTTTCTGGATGAAATCGCAGCTGTTCTGGATACGATATTGAAAGCATTACGTCAAAAGATGGAGTAAGATCCTCTCGTTTCTTCTTGACGTTGAATTGACTAGGCTGAGTCTCTTCAATGGCCATTTCTGTATGAATTCCAGTCTCAAACGAAGCTGACATTACATGTGAATTTTTCCTCTTTGAAAGCTTTACTGCTGGCCATAAGTACTTTTCCAGGGAATATTAGTGTTGCGACTTTCACGCAAGCTAAGAGCTAAATTTCGTGCTTCGTTTTCCTCCAAAGGACATTTGCCTATGCATTCTAAGGAGAATTACGTTGACTTCAAGTGCTTATATGAATATGACTTTGTATCTATCTCATGAAGGAAAGATAGTGACAAAGGCTTAGGTTGTTGTAGCAAGCTCAAGTGCGGAATATTTACTTTAATAGACGCGTTGACTTGAAAGCCTGCCATGAACAACTATGAGCTAACGAGACAGAACCAACTAAGCACTTGATGCCCCCTTTACGTTCTTAAGGCAAATCAGTTTAAATATGCCTATGCTTAAAGCTGACAGATGGAAAGGTATATAGTAGTCCATGCTAAACGTGATTATAGGGATAAGACTTGAGCTCATCGGTGCTTCAAGCCAGCTGTTCCTTAACGTCGTTATAACTGCTGATTTGTTTCAAAGGACGCGGTGGACACTAAGCATGATATTCAGTACTACCAATGGTCGCAAGTTGCGGCGTTGCCAAAGATTGATTCTTGGTTTAATAATTTATTTAAATAGTTCTGTTATTTAAACATGAGTTTGTCGCTGTATTAGAGAGCTGTATACAAACGCCTGGAAGTGCTCGCCGGGCGTAATGGAAGAATGAAAGTACTGCCAACTTAGCAACTGCATGTGCTTGTCACCGTAAGCTTCTCAACGTGGATTGGTTCT
>UZAM01008655.1:15665-25894 GCA_900618415.1 Soboliphyme baturini | reverse complement strand
GCTCCTTAGAAAGGTTCGCAGCCGAGTGCGACGTGACCGGCATGCGTGTGAACGCATCTGAAACAAAAAGCCTAATACTTTCTAGTTCTCCTGCCCGTTATTCTCTTCAGGTTAACGGAGAGGCAGTGGAGCAGGTGAAGTTCAAGTACCTAGGAAGTGTATTTGCTAGTGACGGAAAATCGGAGGAAGAGATCGACGGCGAGTTGGAATAGCCACTGGCGTTCTGAACTAGCCCGATCCATGATGACTAAAGCAGAGCTCAGTCTGGAAACTAAACTCTCGGTGTTCAAGTCGATCCTTAAATCCATGCTTACCTACGGTCATGAATCGTGGACCATCACTGAAAAACTTCGAACCCGGGTAGAGGCTGCTGAAATCGGCTTTCTTAGAGGAGTTGCTGGCCTTACGCGTTTCGACATGATCAGCAGGTAGGATATCCGAGATGAATTTGGCATACAGCCACCTCTTCTTCAGTTTGAAAGTCACAGCTGACAAGTACTGTGAAGAGGAAGGCTAAGCGGCTACTATTTGCTCAACCTACAGGTGAAGACCCCAAGAACGGTCGAGCATAGCCTGAGGCAATTGTACAGAAGGACTCTGCTTCAGATTCGGGTAGCCTTTTGCCAAAGCTCTAGCGCTGGATCAGGATCAGATACTTTGGAGTCATTATCCTGTGTGTCTCATTCCGCAACCCGAAAGAATAAGCGGTCATCGAAACTGACGGAATGATTAGAAAGAAATTTACTGATAGAATGAATATGACAGAGAATCGAGGCAAAATTCCAATAGCGAAAAATTACAAAACTGTTTTACAGTAAATACACTATTAATGTTACATATAAAAGCTACAATAAACTTAATAGTTTGTTAATTAACTCTGAAAATAAGAACCCTTTAGATTGGATTTACAAACTACCTTGCAATTGCAGGAAATACTATATTGGAGAAACGGGAAAGATCATCACCGAAAGAACAAAAGACAGACATTAAACTAGGTGACTGCAGACGAACTCGAATAACGTTCAAGGACAAAGCATTCAGCAGAAAAAACAAACCCTACTTCCTAAGATGGTCAAATAAAATGTGAAAGGGCCCCGATCGAGCGGCACGCAGTAAAGTACCCCAATTTTAAGAACGGAGGGCATCGCTAAAGAAAGAAGAAGCTAAGTAAACAAATCTAAGAAGCCCTAATTATCCAATCCCGAAAATAGCACCCGGGACAAAGGATACGAACTCTATGTAAATTGGACAAGCATAATCATACCGGCAAATCAACAACTGCTTAATCAACATCATTGGCGAAACGCATGTCTTCGGCTCCAGACGCCACAACAACTGCGGATCACGCAACCAACTGCAGAAACGAACTTGGGCCAACCTGAAGAAGGCTCGTGAGAGACGAGTCGAAACGTCGGTACTGATCAACCACCAAATTAATAAACTTTTTTGTTTACGCTGTGCAAAAATAGTTTTCATGCATTTTTAAGTTTTTAACCTCTAGTAGTTCTAGAAGAGTCCAATAAATGATGCGCATGACGATAACAAAATGGTGGAAGCCTGAAGGAAGAAAGAAACGTTCAAAAAGGAAGTAGCGAGAAAAATGAGGAAAGATAACTGGAACAGCAATTAGACGAAGTATGGGAACGGATGAACGGATGTCCAACAAAATCGTAGTGAATGAAAGAATCTAGTCAGAGAAACAAAAGACACAACTCATTCAGAAAGAAAAGTCATGGTAGAATGCAGAAGTGCAGGTGTCTACGACAGAAGAAAGAGCTGTTCAAAAAATAGCAGCTGTCAAACAGCGCGGAAGAAAGAACAAAATATGCCATCCACCAAGAGGGAAGAAAGACATCTATGGCGCAACAAAAGACAGAGAAAGAAGACCAAGAGACGTCGGTAAAGCGAAACGCATAAAAGATGAAAACGGAGTGGCGCTGATCGACGGGAAAAATATTCGCAACCGATGGCGAAAGTACTTCCAAACACTACTAAACAAAAAACATATAAGAAAGGCAACGGAAGAGATTCTACAAAACCGGTCTCACCTGGTGATGTGGAACAAGCCTTGAGCAAAATATAGCATAAAACGTCCGTTGGCTCGGACGGTGTTCCCATAGAAGCATGGAAAGCACAGGGCATGAAGAGGTGGCCTGGTTCTGCGCACTATTCAACAAAATTATGGAATGTAAGAAAATGCCGGAATCATGGAGGCAGAGTATTTTGAAGCACAAAATGAAAAGGGACATTCACCTATGAAAACTATCGGGCAATGAAACTCTCAGCCACCCCACAAAGGCATATGAAAGGATGCTAGACAAAAACGCTAAGGAAAGAATTCGATATTACAGCAAAGAAATTTGGCTTTATGTCAATCCGGTCAATCACGGATACCATCCTTGCTTTAAGATCAATCTCGAAACATAAAGACAACGTTGAAAGGACATTTGCATAGTGCTCCTATACCAGGAGAAGCTTTAGATCAAGGCAGATAATATGGTAGATTGTGAGAAAGAAACTGGTGCCAGAAAAATGTCAGACTTAAGAAAGACATGCATGACGGAGTGACAACGAGAGTGTGCAGTCATGGGACGAAACGGAAGAATTTAGTGTGGATGAGAATCGATCGATGTTCAGCATTGAGCCAATTTCTGTTCCCGATGGCGATAGACAGGATAACTGAAGATCTGCGTGAAACAGTTCCTCATGAGATACTTTATGCCGATGAAATTGTGCTGAGCAGTGAAAAAACGAGTCAAAAACAGAGGTATGGAAAAAATCCTTGAAAAGAATAGCCTTCGGCAAAGCAGAGGCAAGTCTGAACGTATAGCGGGTTGTTTCCATGGAGAAAACAAAAGGAAAAACATTAACATTAGTGAAAGTAGAAGGGACATGCTGCCTCAGACCCAAAAATTCAAAATAATGGGAAAATCTACAGCGAACTAAGGAATCTTCTTAAAAGTGGCTAAAATGAAGAGAAACTTGGGGTGTATTATGAGAAAAGATGCCCATAAAATCTAATGGGAAGATGTATACAGAACGATAGAAAGTCTGATACTTCTGTTTGGCTACTCTGGAGAAATGCGAGTGCTCAGACTGACACGTCAGCCAAGAAACGAATATACCCGGAACGGCTTCGTAAGAGACACTTGAGGCGCAGCACCAATGCCAAAAGGCTGATCCAGGTTCGGTTGTTTTTATTGAAAAGAAGACTCAATGTAGTCAAAGCACCAATACTGCCAAGAAAATGTGGTATCTTGTCGCGTAGAACAATATAAAACTGACGAGTGACCGAAAATTCAACCCAAGATCGAAAAATCTGAAAGCAGTTGACCGCAGCAAGGGATCCTTTCTGAACGGGAACACGTTGAGAAAAACAAGTGCGACTGAAATAAAAATTGCTCACATGTACGGTTTGCGCTTGTCTGCGCACAAGAAAAATTGTGTTCAGCCTCGTGAACAAAAATTGCATACCCAGTTGATAATCTTCTCAGGTGTGTCACAAAAATGGATTCGTGTTGGTTTGACTTTCACGAAATCATTAACTTATTAAAGGTTACATTGTGATAGTGCACACCATGCTAGTCATCTACTATGATCAGATTCATTGCTATTTCGGACCCAGCATGAGTCTGTGGACAGGAACCTTTGGTTCGAGGTTCATAGGGACTGAAGGAAGCATGCATTTTGCTGCATTTGCCCATTAATGAAATCGCACACTGGGTTGCTTCTACCCTTCAATATATTTATCAGAACTTTGATTACTGGTAAACAAAAACTGAAAAATCAGTAACAAATCATTATTACATAACGACAACATATCTCAACAAGCACGGTCCATAAATTCAGATAAATATGCAACACAAGAATACATTGGTCAATGAACGAAAACAATGCAGAGTACAACATTGTAAAGTTGGTGAAAAACTGTATAAAAAGGAAATACGACCTAGAACGTATTTTATAGTTAACATTACTGGAAATATCAGAGCATTGAAAACAGTGAATTAAGTATCAAAAAACAATGGACAGAGGTTAGAGATTTTTGAGGCACAAATGTTCACTTTCCAAACTGGCAAAAATGAGTAGCTGAGTTAATTCAATAAAAGCGGAAAGTTCGGTCCAATTTCAAATGCAAATACCCACCAGTCTGTTGGAACAGGAACAACTCCGAATGCAGTGATGCGAAACGGCCACCGCCTAAAAACAATTTCACGACATGCTTGCACATGATTTCAGATCTTCAGGGTCAATGTTCAAAAGGGTTTTCGGGATTTCACTTTCGGGCAGAAATTTCGTTTCTCTTCCAGTGGTGCCAATTACCATCAGGTTTCGACGCAAGTCAATGATGCACTGAAAGCAATTATGTTAGTTATTAATACCTGAATATACAGCAATGAGACAACAGTATGACGATATCAGTACCACGGTTATCAGCGAGATACATAAATCATATATCTGTTTATCGATATCTATCTACACATATCAAGGTCATTGTAAATGAGTTGAATTTCAGTTAAATAAATTTCCAAACAGCAGATTTAGAATTATAAAGCCGTAAATTTGCTGCTTTTTAATGTGGTCATGGATATGGGTAGTAATATGAACTAGTTTGACAGTAGCTGCAACAGTAAGCGTATGCTCTCAATCAGTACAGTGCGAATTTTAAACAGTTTCCTAACGCAGCTTTGTCCGTGATCCAGTTCGCAATGGCACTTCTGCTGGAATTCAGTCAAACAGTCTGACAGTCCAAAGCTGACTCTATTAAGTAATATGTCGTAATATGTTCATCCATTGAAAGACAGCAAGAAACAACCGCTTGTAAGAATTTCACACACTAATAAATGATACAATTTTATCATACAAGATATTTTAAAAGAAACAAACGCGCAAAATGCCCAAGTGTTCGAATTATAATTTAATAGACCGAAAAACGATAAACAACTTCACCCGTAGAGGAAGAAATATGAGTCACAATTACGTTCCTAGGGCCAGCCGGCCATAGATGTTTTTAAGTACACTGGTTACATTCTAGGTTATTGCAATCTCCTTAAAGACAACAATATTCAGTTTTTAGAGTCATTCATTGTTTTTTTAAATCATTGTAATAATCCAAAACAAACCTCAGTGCACATTATGCATTACATGCAAGGAACTCTGCACACAAATTTTAACAAAACCAAGCAGACTCAAGTAACTCTTATCGCACTGTAAGGCACAGCGAGGGTATTTAACGAAATCTAATGTTTTAATAAGCTTTGATGCAAATTCAGCTATTTAATGAATTCTTCATCAGTTCAATATCATATGACAAGAAACAGACAAAAAGTGCCAAATGTCAGGGTCAAGTACAATAATCCAGTAGAAAGTACTTAGGGAACGCTGGTAGCGAAGACCTTTCGCAAACCTCAATCTTGCTGACGAAAGAGACCCCTTCTGTCAGTTAATGAGAGCCTTCAATTCCAATCCTTAACAAGGAATGGAACACATACTGACCAAAACGAAAGGCGAGAAGAGTGGGAGTGACAGCAAACTTTTACCGCTGGGGAGGGGCAGTTTCTAGTTTTCTCGTACTGGCATTTACTCGAAGAATGAGTAAATTATCTGCACAAGTTACAATCTGATTTACAACGCAATGTGTCGTGATTACCTGATGGCGTTTCAGCATGTCTAGTCCAAGAAGCAAGTCGACGGTGGAGTCTTCAAGAACAGTGAACGAAGTAGGCAAAAATACATCTTCAATTTGGAGCTGAGCTAAAAAAAATATTTAATGACTGAGTTCGTACATTGTAAAAGCAGTTACCGTATGAAACGCGCAGATGTGGCAGTATATAAATCAAAAATTTACTAGAATTCGAGATAAGCATTTACAATCAGAATATAAAGGAGGAAATAAGGAAACGAGAACAGCCAGCACGTTGACATCAAATGTGTTCACATATCCGTTATCACGTTTAATGATGACGGAAAATGCGGGATAGAAGTCCACCGGCAAATCAGGATGGCCACCGACGTTCTACGAAAACAGTCCCGAATCACTGTCAATAAAGCAAAGCTGAACCAACCACTGTCTGTATTCAAGTCTATTTTCTTTCTCATGCTCAATCATGGTCTATGACGAGTTGGATCATGACTGGTCACTGCGATCTCCGGTAAAAGGGAGCGAATCAGGGTTTCTAAGGCCAATCGCTAAGTTGACGCGATTTGATATGATCCGAATTTAACATATCCTGGACAGCCTTGATCTACAGTCACTGCCACACCCGGCTGAGAAATTACAGCTACGGCGGGTTGAGCCTGGCTTGCGGACGCTTAAAACAGCACCGTGAAACAGCCATTCCTTGTTCAACCGACTGACTAAGTGTCTCAAAGGATTCTTATGCACACTCAAAGTTTCTTTGGCCAAAACCCACACGCTAGTGCAGGATCAGAAACATTAGAGAATGCCTGATTCTCCTGTCTCCGTGACCGAAAGTAAATAAAAACAGTCATCGAACTGAGTGATTGACTGAATTTTTAGGTAGCACTCCAGCTATGATATGAACACAGCAACAGATGACAAATTTCAATATTACGCAATATAACGAATATGAAACTGATAAAAGAATAGCCAAATCGAAATTTTCGTTTGAATGTTACAGAAATTCTCTGGTGTATGGTGGACAGAAGACATTTTGGCCCGGAAACAACATCTGCTGAGAAGAGAAACTAATTTCAGAACCAACACTCGCCATACTACTCTGAAGAAGGCCAGTGCGACAAATGAATCGCTGGCACAAACCCATCAACGAAACAATTTGTAATTCCTTAATCGATCAGTATTCAGCAGTCCCATTCACTGCTTCATTCAAAATACTTCTTCCGTTCTCTTTCTGCTTGTGTTCTCCTTTGTTACAATGATGAGAAAAACAACACATGACAAATACTTTAACTGTGTAAATTAAACGTCTTGATATTGTTTTCTTATTGAATGATTATCAGTGAACAAGTATATCATATTTCGGTGCAGCTTGCGTTGCAATAAAAAATATTTCAAAAAGAAACACTAAGACGAACCTAAGTGAATTCGTCCCAGTGTTTTGCATGTGCCGACGCCTTTTGCGACACCTTCGAATCTCTTGTCAACCAGACGCATGACGTTACACTCTTGAGCAAATTTTGCGGACATCAACGTCGTCTGGGCTCCGGTGTCAATGAAAGCCCGCACGTCATGTCCATTTACTTTGCACCTGATGTACAGCATGGAGACGTTGCCGAAAGACTCCGGTGTGTGCTCGATCGCCGTCTCCAGCGAACGGTCGATATTGTCCTTCCTAAATTGAACACAGTATCAAAATCTAGTTAGAAAGAAACGATAAGCAGTGCTTGTAACCGTGGAACGAGCTCTATCTTACACCTCGATGATATTCACATTTTGCTGCATTATTATTTCACACGTAAGCCTTAATGCTCATTTATATTACATGCGATCAGATATAGAAGATAGGCTTCTGAAGAATATCTCTGACAACGATAATGGCGTGTGGTAAGATAGTCAAGTTCAACTTCCGCTCTCAACCTACCAATTAACAAGGAACCAAAAAATTCGATTCCAGCAGTAAACAATACAAGAAATAAATTCAGTATTGTAGGCTGGAACATTACATGTTCCATGTTCGGTGAAAATAAGTTAGGTCATATTGGCCGTACGGCAGATGGAT
Source organism: Soboliphyme baturini (assembly GCA_900618415.1). Lineage (NCBI taxonomy): Eukaryota > Metazoa > Nematoda > Enoplea > Dioctophymatida > Soboliphymatidae > Soboliphyme > Soboliphyme baturini. Next base: position 18,194 of record UZAM01008655.1, on the reverse strand, counting down.
TCTAGTTCGAATTACTGGTAGTCAAAGAGGCTCACCTCCCGAGGAAGGGGATGCTTGACCTGCAAGTCAGGCCACAGTAAACTGTCCCTCAGATACGGATATCCTCTTGTCCACTAAAGTAAGTTGGGCAGCTATTGCGGTGGAATTGGTATCAGAGAAAATATGGTCTGTCGTGTGAGTGTAAATGAAGCATATTCCGCAACAAATGATTCGAGTGACAACGACAAAAATGTTTTCTATGACTGGATGCAGTGTTTGTACCACAACAGCATACTCATAACCTTCTTCTCATAAGAGCATTTAGCAAACCTGTTGAACGGCCCCTCGTGGAAGCCTAAACGCCCTGCTGGATCACGTCCTCATCAACCGCAAATGGCACAGCTCGTTACTCAAGACTCGTGTCAGACGTGGCACTAGCACTGAATCTGATCATCAACTGGTCAAAAATTAGTCGTATCTCATAGAGGTCGTCCGGCTGAAACACATCAGCTGCCCGAAATTGACAAGTTATAATATGATTGAAGCAGCGCGGCCAGTTTACCAAAAGCAAGTACAGTTATTTTAATGCCAACCTCAGTGAAATCGAAAAGCGGCAACATAGATGAAACTTACAAATACTTCAAAGAAACCTTCATTTTCTCAGCGAAAAACATAATTATGGTCAGGAAGAGAATAGTCATACTTCTTTGGTTATGGAATCGACCCTCCCTAACCCTTACAGTGCATAAGAATAGGGCAAAAATGAGTAAGTACCTGCAACTTCCCATTGCACTCTCGAAGGCAACTCAGCGATGTCTTGTTGGTGCAGTCAATTAGAGCTGCAGGCGAGATAGAGAACTTTGGCTGAAGGGGAAACTGGGCAAACTCGGCAGCCAGAAAAGGCGACTGGCGAACAGTGCTCAGAGGGATGCGATAGTTGCCGAGTAAGCATGAGACTCAGTATGACACTATCCAGAAGCACAGGTATTACATTTTACTGGTTCGAATTAACGCCTCAGAAGATCTGAGAATCGACAGCGGCTGCCCTCCAGCTTCGTCATTTTTGACACTCAGTTCTCTGCCAGCACCACAGATTTGTACAAATTCACCAACCAAACTAAACATCCAAAAAGTCTGCTACACCTGAAGGTGAAGAAGGTCTGCAGGGTAGATCGAATTTTTCCAGAATTAATTAAATGAATGAACGGGTGGATATGGCGGAAAAGCATCATGCTATTTCATGAAATGCAGACCCACAAACGTTTCCCAGGAGAACTGAAGTGTGGAGAAACTGTTTTTGTAGTTAAAGGGGGTCGGTGACTGAATGTTCCAATTATCACGGTATCCCACTATTGTCAACTCCTGGAAACATTTCTCATGGATTATCCTGGAAAGACTGAGGCAGGCCATTTAAGAAAAATTTCGCAGAAAACAAGCAAGCTTCCGAAAGGGGCATTCATGTCCTGGCCAAATTTTCACTTTTCGTGGGATCATCGAGCAGTTTCGAAGATTTCAAATGCTTATACTAATTATCTGGATTTTAAGATCTACTGCATTGTCTGAAAACGCGGAAAATCTTGAAATGCTACGGTATACCTGAACACATCGTTTCTACTTATGAAGAGATGTATGCACGAATAATGTCTGCTGTTACAGATGAAATAGAGATATCTGAATGGTTTCAAATTAACTGTGGAGTTAGTGCATAATAAGGGCAAAATGGAAGAAATGACTCTACAAGAGGGTACAAGTGATCTTGGCAAATGTGGAGATTAAAAAGATGAATTTGTCCATGTCAGGCAAAGTGTTTGAGTATACACCATTAGTTCCAGGCGTCAGCTCTTCGCGTGAGCGTTGATCCGGAGGCCAGCATGCAGCACGGAGAACAAGGCAGAAACAGATCTACATTCGGAAAAGAATATTTTCTTCTGCAAAGGAGTAACCCGTGTCATATAACAAAAAAGTTGCAAAGCTGCGAATACAGCGCGGGCACCCAAAATAGACACGTTCTGTTTATGCAAAAAACTCAAGATGATGATCTGGACGAGCGAAAACACATGGCATGTGGTACCCCTTTCCTTCAAAAACACTATATTCATTTTTAGACCTAAATTGCAAGATTAAACTGTTCGATGTTTTGACTAGGAATCCGAAACAATGCTGATTGAACTACCCAAGTAATAAACTGATCGCAAACGATGACAGAGTACTCCAGCACAGCAGTTTCATACCGTTGCTATCATCGTGCCATTAGTTGCTTAATCTAGCCTAAGCTCATTAAGAATGCTCATATATGTGTTTGGTTCATTTGTTCCCTGGTTTTTGCCTATTGATTACCACCCAAAGACGACGACAGCACTCGGTGTGAACATATACTAACAATAAAAGCTTGTGCGATTCATTTCTGTTAGAGACCTCGCAATATGGACACTCAAATGCAGAAACGAGGAGAAATTTTCAGTCTGTGTTACATGGCAGGGCCTTTTATATTTAGAAGCCTTAGAGGTCAGGACATTATCAACGTCCTTGATACATGAAAAATATAAAGAA
>UZAM01008652.1:11611-24532 GCA_900618415.1 Soboliphyme baturini | reverse complement strand
AAGGTAGGCAATGGGTTCAAATTCCGAGCAACGACGAAATCTGTCTTGACCGTCAACTCCCATGGCAGTCAATTTACTCCACGTCGTTTCAGTGCGACCAGCCAAAAACGGACAACAGTCGTCGATTTGCGAAATACAAGGAAAACGTGGTATTCCGCAGATTACAACATCATGGGCGAGATATACACCGCCATGCTACCTGATGCAACCGCTTTGCATTTGAATGTTCAGTAATATCAGTGCAAGATGTAACCACTCCCTTTCTCCAGGAAACCTGCCGACGAGTCGTTTCCATCCCCCCCATAATCGACGTTTAATCGGCGAAACTTTTCAGCACCGAGCGAATGTTCATGGGCAGTAGAGGAGTGAATACCACGTGATCTGATACGGTAGGGTACCTTTTCTGCCGTCCAGACATCCTACATCGATATGACCGGTATCGATTCAGGAGTCAATGTTTCGCTAGATTCTGCCTAGTCGATTCCGGTAGAAGTCTGCTGAAGGGGCTCGACGAAGAGAGTGCAACTGTTCTTGAGAACACCGTCGTTTTTCTATCAGAAACAAAAAAAAAGAAATGAGAAAAAAGACACGAATATCATAGAGACGACGAAATTACATAGACTATCTGCAGGCTTAATTGCACAAGGTCAGAAAACCAGATAAACCCGTAGTGTACGGCAGGAATGAGAAGCATTCTGTCCAGTTGTTCTTGTATGATATTTCGTTTTCCCATGCAGCTCGTTTATCTACCAAATACCGTTTATCTAATCATCAACAACAACGATATGCATTCGTCGAAGTAACCACCAGAAAACACTAAAGAGTGCCCGAAGCAGCGCTGCTGTAACATACAGCGAGCGGGTGTCATAAGATTATGATTTAAACATGTTTGACAAAACCTTGTTCTTCAGATTTCACCAGCTTTTTGACAAAAATCATTATTTCTAATCAATTCAACTCAACAGTAGCAATATCAGTCAATTCTTATATTCAGTACTCACATTTTTAACCTCATCAAACTGTATGTGCAGTTTAAAATGGGCAGTGCAAACGTAGGAAAAGCTTTACTTTCAAACGCCTGTTTAACGTCAAGATCAAAGCGTATGCCATGTCGATACATATAAAGTCATACAATGATAAACGGAAACTTTCTTGCAATGAACCATGTAGGCATGCTATTCAAAAAATTTTCAAAGCAGATCAGGCGTTGGATTCGAATCCATTTGAGCATATATCCACGCAGTTAATTGATTTTTCTAAAAGTTAACCGTCAACCAAACAAGTTTCGCGAACAAAATTCCATGACGTGACAATACAGAGTGCTTAATATGTCCGTTACAGCTACCTAGTTCGAGATTTACTAATTGGCCACCTAAAATTAAACTTTATTAAGACGATAAGACTTGCAAATTTCGACCTTAGCATCCGTCTGAAATGAAATTTACAGAAATTTAATTGGGTACCAATTCCATTTTTACTTTGAGAAAAGTGCTGTACGAATTTAGGGCAAAGAGTGAGTACTGAATCCAGAAAATAGTCCACCGAAGTTTTGGACTACAAATTGATAAAACATATATTGAATGAACAAAGCTTAGTATGGCTGTCACCAGTTTGGTTGACGAACCTTAGGAATAACAGTAAATTCAATGCTCAGTGACAGATAGTGTTCAGATGGCACAGTGTCATTACTGTATGCACAGATGGCCCCGAAGGTATTTGTGATTATCACTTTGGTGAATCTGTCGTAATAGACATATCCAGCTTCATATATATTACAATCATTTTTTCATCCAATGAAGTTTTGTCTGGACTTCCAGTGTTTCTGTGGTTTAAGGGCTGATAAGGGCCACATCAATTTCGCTTGTGGTGTCAATCAAGCAGAAAATATTCATTAATCCACTTCGTAGAAGCTAAGAAGTAAATTGTTGCTATCATCATTGTCACTTAACGCAGTAAGAATAAAACGGTATTGCAGCCCAGATTTACAAAGCCTGAAACGCTGAACAGATCATTAATAAAAATGCGCATGCGCTTAGTAGTTCAAGGGCTTTGATACGGTCCGTCGTTTCAACGATGAATCTGATGGGACTTTGGATATAAGGGATTCCATAAGAATTGTAAATCATTGAACTATAGATAGTGTGATGAGCAGGAAATTACCTATTTTAGACCGTTTTCTGCTCTTCGGCAGGAGGTTGTTAATTTGCTTCTATGTTCACATAAGGGCTTTTTATCTTAGCGAGCATCGATATTCATTGTATAGAAGGTTGTCTTACATAGTGATCATTATTCAACGACAGGATGACAAGGTTCTCCCTGTGTTTTTTACAGGATAACAGACATGCATGTAACTGCCCCTAGAGAACAGTGCAGAAATGCTTTATTTGTCAGCCCCATCATACGGCCACGTTTTTCCGAAAATGTTTTCTCATATGTCAGTTGAAAGCCATTGACAGAAAATGACACATTATCCGCAGTGATAACATTGCAGTTCCACAAAGGTTCGGTTGTGTAACAAGGTCATTTTACTTTTCAGACAAAAGGTCTCAGCATTATAAATGTTAGCCTTATACAACAAACATGCATCTTGGTATTGATGGCACGAAATCAGGCAGGTTCAGTTTCGCGCTGGTTTCAGCTGTTTCTATTTGTAAAACTTTCTGTACACTATTTTGTGCTTCTGATCAATATCCACGAATATCGAGTGCTCTTCTTTGACTTTACTAAGGAACAAAGCCATTTGCGGCATCGCTACATCAAACGAAATTTGATGGTTGACAGCTTAACATAACGAAACTTTGTGCACGGAGAAATATAAAATTGTAATGGCACTTAGACACTATAGATGAAAAATTCTTGCACGAACTCAACAACCGTTATTGGAAAGCTTTGCCCACTGTCTTTCATGAAGGCTAGGCCCATAATTGACAAAGCATTATAGAATGCTGCATAAACATTCTTGAAGAAATAAGAAATCCGGAACTTAATGGCACCGTTAATCGCAGACTAGTTTTAGACTCAATGGCAGCTGATGCAAAGATTCTGCCATTCATTTTTCGACGGTCTAGACGCAACGAAATGTGCTGGTTGCCAAGAAATGCACATGTTCATCACCATCATCGTCATCTTCTTCCATCGCCGCATCTCCTTTCGGGTCGTGGAGGCAGACGTCTCAGAGAGAGTTTCCAACGTTCCCGATCTTGTGCCCATGCATATGTTAAGCACCCTTAAACATCTAGTTATAATTTAAACTTTGTTTTCGAGGCAGCTGCCGAAAAATGAGATATTGTTTTAAGCAAAGGTATGTAACAAATGTACAATTGTGCATTTGAGCATATGGAATTGCAGCTTTAATCATTTTTAGAGTTTAATTGAACAATTATTATGAGAGCTAAACAACAGAAATCATTTCCGATCATTAAAATAATTTTCGCTTTAAATATTTATGTTTCGCCAACACATTGAGTGCATGTTTTAAGTGATTAACCTACATATACCCACATAAATTAGATTTGCTTGTTGCAGGAACCGACAGTACGCCGAAGACAGTGTCATAGTACGCTTAGTCTGCCTGCAAACTCATACTGTATCGGCAAGTTTCTACTGATCTTTGGAAATTGCGGTGGTTTTTGCCGTAATATGGACAAGAAGAATGTGGAATCAGATGTGCTGGTACAGAAGTTGACATCAAAAAACCGAGTTCAGCGTTTCGTTCACTTTCTTTATAATTCTAAAGAAAAAACAGTGCTGGGACGAACTGGACGAAGTTGGTGTGAGTATCTGACGTTTGACTTCGGTGTTATGCATTACATGTCTAGCGGTAGTTGTTTTCGTTCGTTGAGCTGGTTGGACTTTGTGTTAGGTGTTAGATATTTTTGTGTGTGTTTGTTTAAATGGTAAATTCTTTGTGCTGTTTATATCAATGCGTTATGTTGACGTGCTCATAACTTTTTCATTTAGTGGAAATCACCGTGTTTTACATAATATTTTACTCATGTTTGGCTGGGTTTTTTGCTATCAATTTGGCAATATTTTTGCAGACCACAAAACCTGATGTACCTCGATACTATGGTAAAGGCTCAATTATTGGCACTAATCCAGGTACAGAGTTTTTCTCTTCTTTACTGCATAGTGGTTCATTGCGTATTTTTCATTTCAATGACTGTGTTTGTATGTGCTGCGCGGAATTCTTACGTGCCGTGTTTGGCCTGGCATTGCGTTGACCTTGTTTAGAAACCTCGCCGTTCTCTGCACTTGAAACGGGACACGCCTGTTAACCGTAGCCGGGACGGCATCGCTGTAAATGTTCGTGAAGTTGTAGAGGTTTATTCGTGTGGTCGGTAGTATGGGACGTGTACTGACGAGAACGAGGAGTGACCGTCCGTCCCGTCGAATGACGTTGTCCCGCCGAATCCCGGGACGCGTTGCTTGACGCCGTCATCCGCTGCACACTGGATTAACTGTCATGTTGATCCGGTTTCGTTTTCTTGTCTCTCGGGCGGCTCTGGATCGCTGCTGTGTACAGTCGATCCCCTGTTTAATCTCTGACTAGTGACTGATGATTTCTGCTTGTGAGGGTCATGCCTTTTGCTCAAGAATGATCTGTAACTTGCTGTTTTGAGGTTGGTGAGGAGATTGAGAGGGTATGCGGTTTTGTCTGGGTGCGCACTTGCCGTCGTCGGTGCCGCCGACGTTTGTGTTATGGCGGCGGCGTCAACCGGCAGATGCGTTGGTTAGGCGCGCGATGTTTACGCGGACGGCATTTTCGTCTCCGTCTCGATCGTTTAGTCGTCGTCATCACCTTGTCAATCAGCGACCGATGCGACTGTCTAAAGCGCACTTATGTGTTTGCGTATATTCGAGTCAAGCAAGAGTCAAGGCGATATTCTGATCCTCTTTCGCTAGTTTAAGCCAGTATCTCAGTCGCATTATTCCAAGTTTCTAGCATACGGTAGTTCGCCGTTTGGCATCAGGCTCTGCGCCACTATTTCAGAGAAAAACTTAAACCTGCTTCGCTGGACTGACCTGTTTTAATCTACCTGTGATGATGACGCGATGATGACAAGGACGGTAAATTTGTGACAGAAAAATTGTCGTCTCGTTTACTATAGTTACGCTCCCTCTTTACACCAGTTTATGGCAATATGGACGAACAGAAGTGACGACAGGGGCGCTTGTTCGAAACGAGGAAAAGCGGGTTCATTGTCGACACGGCAGTTTTGTATTCACCCCAGTCCGTCGCACGGCCGCCAGAATTTGACAGATCGCGGTTGTTTACACAGCATAAGCGATGCCGCTCGGCTTCTGTCTTTTCGTCTTTCGACTGATCGTGTCATTTGCACGGGTACTGGTCGGCTTAGCCCAGGCATCGGGATTACAGATTTTCGCGTGTTCGGTGAGATGGCCGAACTGGAAATGCCAGGCTGGCCGTGACGCTATGCATGTTTTTCTATCTCGAATTCTCTTCAATCACTCGTTCGATGTCAGTTGTTCTGGAAACTTCCTTAACGCCACAGACTGGCTGCCAGATCAGACTTCTATGGCCTGCCGATGACGACCAGGGGATGTTCATAGAACTTGAGTGCCTTAGATCCAACTGTTTCACTCGCGACCTTAAACGACTGTTTTTAAACGACGCTATCGACTTTCGTCCGTGGCTTGCTACCTCAACGTGCATTGAAGGCAGAGTCTGAACGATCAACTAACGCAGCGAACTTCTAAAGTCAAAGATTGGATGTTATTACTGTTTGAATGGAATCAATCATTGAAAAATTCAGTTTTTCGCAAACATTGACAATACAGATACGCATTACACCGTTAAAGGTGCCCACTTGTTAGATATGTAGGCTTAAATTCTACAACAGTCGACGTGTTTCGCACCAGCACCGATAATAGAAAAACTGACTGAAAACAAGCTGCGTTGCATCGGTCATGTGAGAATATGACTTTACGAGTTCCTAGGAAGTGTGATCAAAACATCGATACTTTCAGCGAGGCAGAAGACGGATGGGAGTCCACATAAATTACCGGGCGAAGTATTAAGTATTAAGTACGATGTGAAACTGGCGGACCTAAACAAAAATTTGGCGAGTGATCGAAAAACATGAAAATAAAGTGATTCAGATATCTTACTCTTGTTAAAGCGAATGCGCTACGATGCAGATGGAGAAAAAATGTTGTATGAAGAAGGCATTAAACTGACCATTTGTAGGTCCATAAGAGAAGGGTGCTTTGAAAAGTGTCTTAACCTTTATAAGTTATCTCTAGAAAAGGCATGATACATGCAAATTGAAGCGCAACGCAGATGTCTGACCTGGGTTGCCGATTGCTTAACTATTATAGTCATCATGCATGGTGACTGCTATGCCGCATTGCTCAAATATGAACAGGTATTTGGCTGCGAATTAGAGGCTGCCGTTGGCTTCTACGAAAGAGAACTCGTTTGCCGACCTGCTGAACAGTTTCAGGTGATTTGCAACCATTGAGTGGTTATGATCACCAGTGAGGATTTTATAATAATTCACTTTAGCCTTTCCGGTTGACTGTTTCTGTGCTCGTTCAGGCTCTCGCAGCTGTTGTAGCGTCTAAAGAGAAACAGGCCTGACCGTACTTCGCCCTGCCGAGCAGTCCTTTACTTTGGTCCATGTTTGCTTCCTGCGACAAAGACAAAGATGGTTTTGTTGGGTAAACTGCTTAACTGCCACAGTAAAAAATGGAAGCTTTGTACTGCGCGAATATCTCTAGTCCGTGCACCTCCTTGAGTTGTGATCTTTTCGTTGTAGCCCTTATGGTGCCTCGCTGATCTCCGTCGTTATGCTGCCAAAACATTTATTGCCACTACATGTTAATCGACAGGCCTCATCCCGGTTTCTCCAATATCATGAGCTGTGCATCTAGATGACGAAATTACGACGAAAACGATACCAAAAACAAATAACAATGACCATTTGAACATCGGTGCCAAGGTTTCGTAAGGTATGAAGCTTTCGTTTCATCACGATGTTGAAACACGCAGTGAAGCTGAATGGAGTGATCATTTGTATTGCTCTGTATTGGAGAATATGCTCTATATGGAGAAATTTAGAGCAGGTGAGGATACGTCTTCAAGTTGCACGCTCCAAGTAGTCATAAGAGGGATATGTCGCGATTATGGAAATATCAAGTGACAAAGACGCAAAAAAACATTGATGAAGTGGCACATTTAAATAGCTGCGAATTCTTTCCAAGGAAGTTTACCGAATAACTTGCCCTATGAGTTTGAAATCTCGTTTTTGCACAGAAAAAATAAGGAAGCAACTTACTGTAGAAGAACAGCTGCAGGAGACACAGTCTTCCGTAACATCTGAGGAACTTCAGTCCGTCGCTGCCTTGGAGTGATGAACGAGGTTCTCCTAGTTTCATTGTGTTGAATTAGCGCAAAGTTTATGCCACTTAATCAGATTTGAAATGTAAACGGTAAGATATACTTTGAGGGCGACTTTGCAAGTTTCTACTGCATTCGTCTGCAAAGAAAGGGATAGTAGTTTTAGTGTTTCTGGACTTCGGGAAGAATTTTGTCATTATATAATATAACATATCTGACAGTTGCAGTGGGGCTGAACGTAAAACAACTTTCAGCAAAAAATTATGAAATCTCTCGATATTTTTTTTGGGGGGGGGGGGCAGTAATATCTCTGTGGCCATCCATCGGTCTTACGATGGTCATATCATCAGATTAGCTTCTTCTGATCCTTAGCAACAAAGATTTTTGAGAGTGGTAAATATTTCTTCTGACTTTTCTCAAGAAATTGTCTTTTGAAAAGGTAGTTGGCTGCAAGTCGGATGATACTGGTGTTGGTATACAAGTCATAGAGCTTGTCGGAAAGAAATGTACGGGATACAGTGTTGACAGCATTCTAACAGTTAAACCAAATGACCTTCGGATGGAGCAGTTTATTTGACGTTTTCTTGATATGTGATAGTTTCCATGAAATAGTGCAGCGGATGCCCAACATACAGCGTTTCCAAGGTTACGCCTGGGCGAAATAGCAGTCTGTCATATGTTTCTTCTAATTTTCTCTTCAGCGACAGTCCATATTATAATTAGGTTATTTCTGCTATGTTATGTTGGTTGAGATAATCATCTTGAAGCATTTGCGTAGGCCAGACGTCCGTTGTATTCGTATTCTTACAACACTTCTTCTATCAGGCTTTGCATCGTAGAAGAAATAATTCCTTTCCGAAAACAGGCCTCCTTCTTCGTTCTTCATCTGTGTTGCATTCTTGTCTGCTGTTGACGTCTGAAGAGTTTTGGCTCGCAGCTGTGAAGCTTGCGGGAGTGGAGTGCCAGATTGTCTCACAAGATCAACTTCGTTTTCTTAATCATCATATCTGCGAGCTGGCCTGTAACCGGAAGAAAGTAGAGTCATGCGGTACGTGGTCCTGCCGTTTTTTTACGTGGTCCGTAGAAGTCACCGTTGTATGCAGTTATACCGTCTTGTTCCTTCGTTAGTTCAAACAACTGTGTACATGCTTAGAGCAATAGTGGTTTGATCTATGCAAGGTACAGGCGGACTTTCGCGAAAAGGACCAGTCTTTTCTCAGCCTAATACCGAAAGTACTTGACGTCACAGAGATCTGTTTAAGTAACTCTGATTGAATGGTACCGCCATCGGTCATGATGGAGCTGAGAAATTTAAATTCGTCAACTTCCTCTACCCATTCACATCCCTGTTTAACTTGCATATATGCTCCGCCGGATGGGTTCTTGATAATTTTGATTTCTAAAGTTGTGTAGCTGTTAAAAGTTTTAAAAGACTTACAGAACGCAGATATCCGAACATGATTCTTCGCCGTACTCTGCTATCTTTGGTTAATTTTTAGCTTAATATAAGAAACGATAAAGCCTGCTAAGGAAGCATAAGTTACGTGAGATCTGCAAAATGGCTCCTCAGGAGGTGATCCACCGAAATTACCTGATTCTCGTCTGGTTTCACAGGGGCGCATTGAGGCGTATTCCCGTCTTAAAGAAGTACACCATAAGATATATAAAGTTACGATTGCGTCTGCTTCCTTAATCTCAGCCAGCATTGCGACGGATATGAAAATAAAGACTAGTAGTGAAAAGGGAAAAAAACCCTAACGGTTAAAATGCGAAGCACTTAACCAAGTCCGAAGCATATTAAGGCGCGCTATACGATGAAGCGTTTAAGTAAAAGCAGATAAAAAATATACTGCATAGCAAAACGCCTAACAAGAGAATCTGTTTGGGAGTGCTTGTCCTTATACTAAAAACTAAGGTTTTCAGAATGTCTGTTTCCCCTACACTTTCATGAATGGGGACCATTTGTGGCGCCCTTCATTTCGTGTAGCTCATGATGCGGCACCGATGTCTATTTCCATGCCACTCTAGAGTGCGTCATTTTTTTAAAGGCAGAATGTGCAGCTGTGTTACAAGCGTGTGGTCTGTTTCTTTTCTACAAAGTTGTACTTATCAATATCGGAAGGGAGGAAGGCGAGTGATCCGACCGCACCTCGAATAAAGCAACTCTGTTTTGAGTCAGATCCTCCTCGGACTGAGAAACCTTGGTCTTAATTTTGTCATTTCTGTTATTTGAAACGCCCTCGTTTCAAGAGCTTATCGTGTGGCACTGATTTCATTCACGCTACCACCAGCTAGAGGACCGTATCTTCTGAGCGTGACATCTACGGCGCATGTATACTGTACTGTATAGTCCCCTGTTTATTTACCTTACATTGATACTCATGGTGTTCCCCTTCAACATAGCATGTCACTTTTGCTGAACAGGATCATAAGTACATTTATTTTTCGGCGCAGGGAAGGTGGATATACAGAACAATGAAGAATGGTTTTCAAGAAATGATAAACATGCTGTTCGTGACAGACTTGATACTATGCAAGTGGACGCGAGAGTAATAAACCATTGAAATTGTTCTCGATTCTGCACCAAAAGTTCACTGAATTTTCGGTTTTTTGAATCGCAGTTCCAGCCATTTGCAATAAGCATCTGAAGAACAACGAGCTGTTATTGTTCACAGACGCGTTTCATAAATATCAAGACAATATCCTCAAGGCTACGTCGAAATCATAGTTGCACCTTACGCTGAATAATGCACGGAATACACGAGATATTTAGTTATCAGGTGAATCAAGACGAAGAGCTGCTGTAGGGGCGCTGACATCGGGTGGCATGGCCGTACTCCATGTAACTCTGGAATGACCTCTCTGTGCTATTCGCTAGTCAACGACTGACAGATTTTTTCTCAGCTGGTTGTGTAGAGGCAGCGTCGGGTTCACTTCTTACTGAAAGGAATTCTCGGTTAAGACAAGAATTGTCCCTTGAGTAAGTTCGAATCTAGCACCTCCGGAGTTCAAAGTCGACCTCTTTTCCACTGTACCAGTACATACATATGCATCTATGCATCTCCATGTATAATGTATCCATGCACTGATATATTCGTGCTCCACCGATCTCTTAAGGATTTTGTTAACATGCGTACTGTAAATTTACTCCTGTTGGTTCACTTTACGATCATTATTGCCGCTACAACGAAGAACATACTCTTGTCCGAGGATTCGCTTCGTAACTAAGAAACGCAATGGAATACAGCAGTACTTGAAACAAGAGACTTACTCACTACCTTCAGCTACCTAGCTGTGTTTGTTTTTGTTGTGATCAGCATCTTTAGCGTTTCGTGCCTGATGATGTTCAGTGCATTTTTACCTCAGAAACGTTTTTGCTATTGGGTACCGGTTACTGCGTCCTAGAATGGGAACAATTTCTTTCAATTCCCCTCCGAAAGCAAATCTGCCTCTAGCTGTACGATTGTATACGTACAGTAGTTAAAATTTGTCATAAACCAATTGTATTTTTTTGTCTACATAAATTTTTTTGTTTATACTGTAACTGCGTTTTGTTTACATGGTTAAATATACAGTTATGGAAAAATTCAAAATTCGAATTCAAAAAGTTTAAGTTCAGGTATATATATTCTCTCGCGTTTCGGTTCATATTCGATCTTTCTTCAGAGAAACATAACAAAACAGAATGTTACGGTAATTGTAATAGCTACATACTGTAACATTCCGTTTGCTGCTTTGTCTCATCTTTAAGACAGATGGAGCATAATTCGAAAGGTTGGAGAGTGTGTGCAACATATTCAATATGCGGTGCCATCCCGTAAAAGACTTTTTGGATTTTGGACTACTTTCCCGCATAAGGGATTAAACTCCCGATTATAAAATGTGGTACAAATATTGAATTTTGTTTTATCACTTATTGTATTCCATAATATACGGGCATAATATTCTAGAACTTTTATGATATTATCAATTTTTAAGAGATTTTTACTTTGAAATTAATGGCGAATTCAATTTCGAGTTACGAATTTTCACCGTAGGAACAGCTTTCATGGAGCGAGTTTCCTAAATCGAGGGTGAGTTGCGAATTTTGAATCAGTCAGTTAAATGGGTTTACTGCTTGAGTTGGCGGGGGTACTAGGTAAAATTACCGCTGAGTAACAGTTCAGGACTCGTTTACCCAGTGATCTAACGATAGAAATACAATACACAAACAATCAGCATCATGCAAAATGTATAATAATAAGACAAATAATGATAGATGAGAATGATAGAGATGCGACGGATCGGTAGATAGAAAGTTAATGCAGATGAATACCGTGATGTATGGGCTAACATGAAAGGTTCATATAAGCATATTCCATGTTTCCCATTCCTCGTTCTGCATAGTCCGAGCCATCTGCGAGATCGGTGATTTTCTGCATGCTTTAATCTTCGTATAAATGTAGACGTATTGGGACATTGGGAAATGAGTCTGTACCGTGAGAATGTTGCCGGTTGTCCATAGGAAAACAAGTCAATGAACTGTAAAACTTCGTTGCTTTAAAGTGTTTGCCGCAGTTCTTCTTAGACCATGAATGCATAAGCTTCATATCCGCAACAATAGTTTCCTCGAAAATGAACTGAAGCCAATTAAAACACCGTGGCACAAATGAAGTGAAGCGTTAAACAGCGGAATCGTCCGGTTGCACACCGAAAGCGTTTGACTAAGCATTCAGCCCTTTTTCGGTGGTACGCAGTGGTGAGAACTGATCGTGCAGTTGCGTTGTTTTTCTAAATAGTTAAATTTTCAGAAGCGACATTCTCTTCGTCTTTTCTCGAAAGCTTGATTTGTGAGGCTCAGACGTTGTTTTATCAAATTTAGAGTGTAGTTATTGCTACGGTTCGAACAGCTTTGATGCTTTTTGATTCGAATGCCAAACGGCAAGCACGACGAAGACAGAAACAGTTGAGCGATGTCACGAGAATTACAACCGAACCGATGCTTTGCTTTTGTAGTTCTTATCCTTGTAATATTGTGAGGTACAGAGGGCATGCTCGAGCCTCAAATGACCTGAAATGGTATCGGCTTCATTTGCACGTGACGCTTCAACGTCTAGAGACGTACTCATTGCCATACCTTCACTTTTTCATAACAAAAATTAGCAGTACCATGTGTTCAGATAGAAAAATCGCTCGATTTGGTATACGCGGTGGTCAGTTATGCCAAGAAAAGATTCGGAACAGCCGAAAAGGCTAAGAGAAAGTACACAACTCTTCGAACGCTATTTGGTCTGAGCTTTTTACGATGACAGTGGCCGATTTAGAGAGTGTCTGCACGTTAGCGTTCTCGAACGTCATGGACGAACGAGAGGCTGAGTATAGATGGTATTGCGGTAAGTATGAGTTCGTACCTCAGAGTATCTTAATAAGGGCATAACTCCTGAAAACCGGATGCCGCGGTATATCCCCTATCTCCACAGGACTTCTTGGACATCTGAAAGCAAGGAGGAACTTTCATACGCAATAAGGCTTGAGTTGGAAGAATCTTATCCTTAATTGATTGCCTACATTGTTTGAAC
>UZAM01008651.1:485-14489 GCA_900618415.1 Soboliphyme baturini | reverse complement strand
ATCCAACCCAATCGGTTTTGGTTCTCCGAACCCCTGATTTGATTTGAACGTTTTCCGTAAGGTTTTCCAGCTTTACTTGTGTCTATTTCACTGAATTGGAATATCATTTCTTTTGTTTTTTCCTTTCACTTAGTCGTTATGAAGTCTCAGAAATGATTTTAATAAATTTTCTTGCGTTAATGCTAAAACATGCCAGTTTTATTTATATTACATTTTCTGAATCTGGATCATTTAACTGTAGTCCTGAGTGAAATGAACCACCGCTTGTCTACTACAAACTTTCTTTTAGCGAGGAGCGTATGTGGCACACTGTGATCATACAGCCATTTTAATGCCATGCTCAAAAGATTGACTTCCCCATCTTTTAAGTCTGACAGGCAACAGTCGTGAGCTTGCATGTAACAGAATTCTAATCACCCTTGAGTTGTTTTGTCACTCCTCAGATGATTGACGTTTAGCCAGCCGAATAATTAATTCTAGTTTTTTTACATTTAATAATTCGTTCTTTTAATTCTTTCGTTCGTTTGTTCTTTTATCCACTGACTAATAGATCAGTTTCTTTGCTTAATTCACAGCATCATTCGTGTCTCCATTCTGTCTTTCAATCACCCATTTATTTGTGCGTTCCTTCTGTCCTTCACTAATTCCTTCAGTCATTCACCCATTTCTTCATTAAGTCTTTCACTCGTTCATTCTTTCCGTCGCTCACCCATTTATTAGATACTTCATTTGTTCATAGTCCCCATGCCTTTCGGACAGCGGGGGAAGCTGCTTCAGAAGGGTACTGCCGATGTCGGTCCTCCCCAAATTGGACAGTCCGCACCATCATAGTTTCATGGCACGAAGATGGAAGGTATTTTATAGGGCCAAGTCATCCGATCCATCGTTCGCCTGTTACCTTTCTTCCATGTGGTTTTTTCAAGGTACCCTTAAAGACTGTTCCATAGCTGGTGAATTCTGTGTTCCATTGCTACACGAAGAACTAGACTGGGTGCAATTCAAAAAAAAACGAAAGACTACCTGTCTCACACGCCTTCGGTCACACGTCTTGTCACTCCACAGATGTTGAAAATTCTTTCGATAGAACTCTGCAGTATTCTGCATTCTGTTTATAATTGCTGCCACCGCTTCACTCTGATTCCCAGTGACTGATTTGTCGCTTTTATCACCCTGGTGCCCAAACGAACTTCATCTAATGACCCGGGCAACTTACAGCCTATTCTTACTTACTTGCTTACATTCTCAGAAACTGCGACGCCACGAACCAGCATTACTCCACAGTGCTCAGTGTGGATATAGTTTGCTTGTTCTTCTGGTGTTGTGACAATCGTGTAATGCTGTTCGTTGTTCCTGTTTTGTTTTGTTTTCCTCTTGCTTATTCTGCTGAAAAATGTTGTCCCTCTGTGATAGCATTGAAACATTAAAACTTCAACTTCATGCAGGTCCCTCCATCGGCACTTTGATAACAAATGACAAATTAATATTAGTTGTAGTACTTGTGATCTCTCGGTCAGGAGGATCAGTTTACAAATGCAGATTTCTCAGATCCATGTTTCGAAGCTGATCTAGCCATGTCACATAAGCCTTTTAAATTTTTTGAAAATTCTTTAGAATCTCAATTATTTCCTACGGCGCCAGGTAAATGCCGATGGTAGTGGATTATCTGAAGGAGCTCTTCACCCTTGAACTCTTCCACGACGTTGTCGCTTTGGTACGAGAGGCCGTCAGGTAAAATATTTTTTCTTTGAGACTGTAGCGATTTTTAGGGCTCCTTTGTTTCCACCATCTGCGAGAAAGATGAATCGTTTTTGAATGCTCGTCAAAAATACGAAGCTCTAGTTTATCAAGGACGAGCTCTGTACGCTTTGGGTCAGTACAAGATGGCGGAGACTGTACTCTCCGCAGCATTGGCTCTCTGCGCAACGTTCGAGAAGCGCTCAGACGAGGTGAACGATTCCGTTCTTCTTTTTTTGTATTTCGGTTGCTTCGAGGCCTCAGTTTCCTCTTTCCTTTACTTTTGCTTTTTTCATTGCTTCTTCGTTTCTTCATCACGAGCGTGCAATGCCTCTCATCTTGCATGACATGCTTTTCTGCATGCAGAACATGACCTTTGCGCCAATTATGAAACTGCCTAATATAGGTGCAGATATTAGTTTATTGATTATAGCTTAAGTATGATCATAAAGCGAAATATTAGCTGCGACAAATAAATAGACGCGGACAGACACTGATGAAACAACCAGGGCGTGGCTCGGTTCGAGTAGGGCAAGTTTGTCCGTTAGAAAAAAGTCACGGTGCCTAGTGATAGTCTTGTAACAAGATGAAAGCAACCCACCGTTTGCAAGAGAAAAGATCGCGAATGTCACAGCTGCATTCCAGTTCGATGTCGGCGTTTCAAAGGATGGGAGAGAAAACTTCGATTAAAAACTGGATGGAATTCTTATAGAACTCTTCTCTAGGAAATTCGCTAGGTGACCATCAGCTCTGTCGGTGGGTGGCAGAACTTCATGCGATATAACAACACAGAATGTTGCGGTCGACGCGATTTGTCACGGTATTCCACTCGGCCCAGTGATCCAGATTCATAAAGTGCCTATTTTTCAGTAATCGAAATAGATTATTAACATTATATCAACAGGACATTAGGGATAGCAGGCAAGTTCAGCACATCAGGTTGATCCCTGATGATTCAAGCGAGAAGCAGCTGAGCGACGTCAAAGATAACGGAGCAAAAAATAGCGAATTCAACGAAATCAAACCGAAGGAGATTACAGATTAAACGAGAACAACTGTCGCCTCTAGCACATTTGCGATCTCTGAAAAGCTGATACATGGAGGGAATAGCACCCACGTGTTTGTTTCTAATGGAGTGGCCGTTGGCAAGCATTGTAAGAGATAATAATGCAAAAGTGCATTGTTACTGACGACATAAATGGAGATATATGTACTTTTAGACGTTGCTTGATTAGCAGCATGGCGCATTAGTAAGTATATTATCCATTCTGGATACAATATCTCCAGCGATCGCCTTAAGAAAGAAAGATTATTCCTGAAGCATCAGCGTAAGGCGGCAGTGTTCATGAAAATATGCAATCTAAGTGCGTTCTAAAGATTCCATATCTTTATGTTCGGAGGGGGTTTACATAATCGGAGGCTCTCTGAAACTGTGAAGTTCAACATTGCATCATATATTTGTGCCCAATTGGATCAGAATGGCACGATTCCGAGATGTCTTATTTTGATGGAATGTATCAGATTGAGTAACTTCATTATGCAAGTTTTCTCTGACCAACTGTAGAAATCGTGATTTCTGTGTGTTTTTCATTATCAGTTTACATTCAGTGGTTTGTGACATTGGCAGTTAGTGCAAATGCATCTTTTAGAACATGTTTCCAAGCGCATCCGACCTTAAATGCGATTTTTTCTGTGCTTAAAATAACAACGATTTTACGATGACATCTTTATATAACTTGAAGACTGTGATTTTTATAGTTGGGCTTCTTCGCAGAGAGCGAAACGATCTATTACGTTCACTTGTCGTTAGTTAAACAGCAAAAATACATGGAAGCTATTGATATCCTTGAAGAAATTCCGAAAAAGCGGCGGAGCCCGAAAGTGAAATGCGCACTGGCATCTTTATACAAACGGTTCAACATGTCCAAACTTTCTGCAGAGTGCTACATGGATTTGATAGGTAGCATGTCCAAATATATTGCTTTTGTTGTAGAAAATGTTGCAAAATATTCTAGTAATGGTCTTTCTGTCACTGACAAATTTGTCTTGCAATCCTTAAGCTCATCCGTTACATCCGTGCCTCTACTTCTTCGTTAACGGTTCGCATTAACGTCTATGAAAGTCTTCCTGATTTTTGTACCGCTTGAATCTAATAGACCTAGTGGTGCATTATGCGTAGTTACATCTCTGCATACGTTGCAGTCTTTTGGCTGTTTTTCACCCTTCGGTTATTTTTTGGAAGTTCAGTCTTATACAGCAGAAATTTAATTGACTATGCACATGTTTACTGCATCTGTGCACGTTCGTTTTTCACACGATCAGATGAACTTCTTAAACTATACTTATTGTGTGAGAGAAATTTAAGTGAGTTTCGAATTACACTGCCCTGCTTTCTCTGAAATTTCCTACTGATAGGTCATCATGGATTAACCTTTTCACTCTATC
Source organism: Soboliphyme baturini (assembly GCA_900618415.1). Lineage (NCBI taxonomy): Eukaryota > Metazoa > Nematoda > Enoplea > Dioctophymatida > Soboliphymatidae > Soboliphyme > Soboliphyme baturini. The sequence goes on along the minus strand of UZAM01008651.1, from coordinate 10,310 downwards.
TTTCAGTTACATCACATACAAGTACAGCATCTAATTTGATTTACGCAGTTCTAATCAAGTAATATTTTATAAAGCTCCAGTTATCAGGTGTCCTGTTAAATCTGATTAGTTTCATAAGTATCTATGACTTGAAGAACAAGCAGTTGAACAATTGAAACAGTACAGTAGCTGTAATTTGCTATAATTTTGATATTATTGTCAAAGTCAAAGATCGCTGAAATACTTTTGCGTCATTTTATTTCAGACAGTTAATTTTAGGCATTAGAGGCTGCCTAATTATCATCAACCAGGTATAGGGTTATGAGCAGTTTCAATATTTGCGTGGTTAACATCTTTCGCCAAAATGCCGTCCTCTGTCCAGAGCATCGATACTGTGTAGTATTGATCATTCATGTTTCAGTGTGTCTTTAGTGTATTTCCTCCACAGAGATTTACTCTACAAGGCCAGCAGGAAATTTTGACTCCCCTTGTATTCCGCATTATTGTTACGGTCGTTCTTTCATATGCTAAATGAATAATTACTGATTCTATCTGATTTTATTCGTAAGCAAGTTAATGTTTTAAGATCATCACATGGTTTAAATTAAGTATTTAGTATTTATATTAGGTCTGGTTATTCATCGCCGTCTGAACATCATCGTTATTATAGATTCCTGTCCATTCGCCATCGGTTCACTGCAAGATTTGCTCAGTATTGAAACGTCCGAGGAGTCGTTGCGTTCTCTGATCTCTCAAAACACTGTGCGGAACGCGAATCTGGTGGATGTTAGTGAAAGCCTCGGCGGCGAGTGGTTCAACATCTGGGTGAACGCGTTGGCTTTCACGTCTGTTCACAACTACGCCTCGGCACTGAATCTCTTACAGCAGCTCGATAAAAGGAGCGTCATTGCCGGTTCTCCGCCGTTGCTCTATCAACTGTCCGTTGTGTATTATAACATGGGTGAAACAACGCTTGCGACCACGGCCCTGCAACGTTTGCATGCCATCGAGCCACTGCAGTTGGCGGTAATTCTTCAAATGGGCTTTCTCATACTTAACAGTTGTCGTACAGTAGGCCTCGTTTATTGCTCTAGCTGAATCTTGACCCCATCTCGGTCAACTGCTGATTCTTGTCAGTGCATTAAGTAGCGTAGATACCAAATGTCCTCTTCTTTGTGAGTTTTGCAAGTTTAGTAGTTAGCCGCAGAAACCTGAAAGTGACTGATGCTTGAAGTCTTTGTAAATTAAATCGCCAGACGCACCTTCCTAAAAAAGTATTCCACTGACGATAAAATAGCACTTTTCCCTCTGACCCCAATCATGATTGGTCGATGAGGTGAAAACCACATGTGATCATCTGGTACGTGAAAGAGCATTTTGTTAATACATGAGTGGCGTAGGGTTTTCATTTCAACGCCTCCTGTTCGTAATATTAATTATACTTTAGTAGGTTAAGTCATATTGGCTCTGACAGTTCAGTGATACTACAACGAGTGAGTCCATAATAGCAGAGAAACATGTCAAAAGCGCTATATTCTGTTGGATTATGGTTGTTTATTGATACAGTGGTTGATAACATAACTTGTTTTCAGCTGTCATTGGTCTTTCCTGCATGTGCACTGCATCAGTGCTTTGCTTTTGAAGTATGTAATTTATGTTATTTAAGTCGTACGGCGTGACCTGTCCATCGTCTTTTCCTTTTTTTAAGTATGACAGTATTCAAATCTTTCATTTCTCTACATCTCTTTATGATTTTACGCTGAAGCTTCTTTCTCAACGAAATTCAGAAACTCAGAGCGTTCTTCTTTAGAGGGCAGTTATATTTGCCAACACATCCAGTCACTTTATTGTTGTAAGTTGAACCGTTCTTGAAAATCCTTCTATCTCATTGGCCTTAGTGGCTTCATATGCAATGAATTTTGTCCGCTTCGTCGGTATCATCGTGCTTGCCTTCATCTGGCGTTTTATCTAATGTGGTATCTTAGGGGATGGATACGTTGGCTTTATTGTTGCATTCTGTCGAGCGCTCGTTGGAATTGGAATCACTGGCGTCTGATTTGCTCGATGCGTCCCCTGACGCTCCCGAAACGTTGGTAGCCATGGGATATCTGTGTCTAAGTTTGAAACGGCCTGCCAGGGCGCTCTACTTCGCTCAACGAACGTGCGAAGTTACTAACCCCCCATGCGCCAGCAGTATGTTGCTCAAAGGGCAGGTGTTGATCGAAAGCGAAAAGTGGAATGAAGCCATCAGCGTGTTTCACCAAGCTCTGTTACTCAATCCATGCAGGTGAGGGTTTCTCGAGCATGTTTCCTCATTTGTCGACGGCTATTTGCTTGAACAGAAAAATAGATATACGCCGTAAATTTCGCGATGTTCTACAGCACATGACGAAGACATGTTGCTTGTATAAGTTGCCAAAATTATTATCCTAATTCTAGGCATAGGATGTCGTTTGCTTTTCTTGGTTCTGTATTTTACAGTAGTATTATATTCGTACATTCAGATTGAAGTTTCGTCCGCCAGCGTAGGAGCGCGTAATTTCTTCAGGCCCAAATCTTTTCACGGCGTATTGCAATCCGCACCATGCTTCCCCTTGTCTCGCAGCTTACTCAAATGCAACCGGGCTCAAGTGTTTGAGAACCTGCGGCATTAAATTCAATTCGTCATGTTTTTCGCTATGGCATCCTTTTGCCCATCGCGAACGACATTTAGCAAACTGCTACTCATCGTATCCTACCGCATAGTCGTCTAGGTATAGATGAATGCATAAGAGTTAGTTAGCGCATATCTTCCGTTGCTCAAGCAAATATACTTGATTGACTGACTGATTGATAAGTTCACTAAGACCTGAGATGCGTTCTTTTGGGTCATTCATCTTCTTTAGGACGGGTGATCTTTTGTTATTCCTGTGACGATATTTCCGGTTTATCTTATGTAGTGTTTCTCACAGTCGCAAGGTAACTTGTACATCCAGCCTAAAGATTTGTTATTATTAGAGTTAGTTAATAAAATATTAGGTTTATTAGCTTTTATGTATAACCTTGATATTGTATTTGGTGTTACATAGTCTTTGCAGTTTTAATGATACATTAGAATTTTTATGATAAGTTTATTATTCGAAATGTTAGTTCTTGGATTATCGGTATTGCAGGTAGGTTTAACATTGCTAATTCTGCGATTTATGGTATTAATGACAAATTAGCAGGATAATTATTTTTATCTCACAATTGTCTGTTTAATTTTTTTTGAGAAATTCATTACCACAGAGTTTAAGAGTTGTGTCTGTTTAAGCTATGGATATAAATTTTCCGTTATTTAAATGATAATACGAGATAAAGTTTAGATTTTATCAGCGTTTGTAGATTTACGATAAACTTCTTTCATACCATTGTCAAAATTAATTATTAAGACAGTAAGAAATGGTGAACTTCAGATATTTTACCTTTCAGTGGTTAGTTCTACATTTCGAGTGAAGTGGTTGTTGAATGGTTAAGCACTATTTTCATTTCCAGTAAGACAGGTGGCAAAAATTTCTTCAACAGATCCTTAAAAAAACTTTGCAAAGAAGTCAGGGTGGGTATTTCGAGGATTAATTTAGAAATAAAATTTCATTCCATGAACTTAGTTCCATTAAAATTTTGGCCGACGTCTGAGAAAGTGCGTTACCTAGGTTGTCCTTGTTGTTTGTTTGAACAACTTACCATCGAAGGAGAAATTGATTCTATTCTACTATGCAAAATCTCACTAAACATTATAATAGAATTAACCGAGAGGTGAATACGTTTCTTAAATGAGACATCAGCTAGAAGAAGTATGTTTTAATTGTATAATCAGCAGGAATGTTAGTGAATAAGTCCTTAACATCGTATCTGACTATAATGCTCCTGTCACACGGATTTAAACAGATAACTATTTCTCCTTCGATGGTAAGTTCTTCAAACAAGACAAAAAAGCCACCCATGAGCAACCCACGTTCTCCAATTTTTGCCAAACTTCTTATGGAACGTTTCGAAATTGTGGCCCACAATACCGACCCTGACTTGTTTCCAAAATTTTTAAAAAATATGATGATGGTGTTTTGCCATCTGCCCCATTAAAAATAAAATAATGTGCTAAACTTTCTCAGCAGCCTCTTCTTTGAATGTACAGAGCTAACCATCAAAAAGAAAATAATTCAGGTCTATCCTTTTTCGCTGTCTTAATAATTTTCTTAATTGCTATAAAACCGAAGTTTATCATAAGCCTATTATCACTGACAGATATCTAAATTTTGACTCATATAATCATTTAAATAACAAAAAATCTGTAATTATAGTTTTAATGGACAAAGCTATTAAACTCTTTAGTAATGAATTTCTCAATGATGAAATTAAACATATTAAGACAACCTTGTGTGATAAAATAATTAGCCTGCTAACTTTTTGTTGATGCCATAATTCGAAAAATTATTTGATTGCTTCAAATCTACGTGCAATACAGTTAAGCCAAACAGTAACGTTTCGAATAATTCTACCGTTTTATAAAATTTTTAGTGAAAAATTGCAGAGACTGTTTAACAGTAAATACAATGATTATGTAATATATGAAAGCTCCATGAAACTTAATATTTTTTAACCAACTCCGGTACAACTCTTTAGGTTTAATGTACAAATCATCTTGCGATTGTAGTAAATGCTACATGGCAGAAATCAGAAATAACGTCACTCAAAGAACTAAAGACCACCTGTCAAACTAGAGAAGATAGATGATCTCAGACGAATGCGAACGACATGCTGCAACAACGAATCGAGTAAGAAAACAAACCCTTTCTCCTAACAGAGTCAATGAACATTTTGAAAAAGCCTCGGAGATTGTGTAACACAAAAGCAAAAAATGGTCGTTCTATCAGTAGTTAGATTTGGCGGGCGTGTAATGAAGCTGACTGACCAGACGAATCAAAAATGCCCTATTTATCCAGTTCTGCAAAAACATCTTCTGGGAGAAAGTACACTGACTCTATGCGGATTCGGAGAGTTCTGTCGAGCCCTGGACTCAAAGACTACTTATCCAACAACATGGCCGTGGCCAAAAAAACGCGCTATCGGCTCTAGACGCCGCTGCAGCTGCGGAACACATAACCAGCTTCAGAAATCAGCGCGGAAAACCATGAAGAAGGCTTATGAGAGACGAACCGAAACGTCGATACTGGTTAATCACCCGATTGTGCTACTTATTCATTTTCTTTGTGTATAAATAAATCGTTTGTATGCATTTTCCAGTTTTCATATGTGTTGTGTTAATTATAACCAGCTCACAGGAGTACGTGTAGTTTCTCATCATTATCATTTGAATTTTAATTCTCGTCTAGCTCTTCAATCTGAGGTACCTCTTTTTCACCTTGATTTTATGGGATATTTATTTTTAACTGGAATCTCTTTGGGTGCAAATGAGTTTCAGCTAAACAGCAATAACGGTTCTTAAGATGATGATTTATGATCTATTATTTAGGTATGAATTTTATGATCGTTTGGTGTTTTGCCAGTTGAAAAGTCAGCAGTACCCCGAGGCCAAGGGTACCGCTTCTGCATGCCTCAAGCTGCTTGGACAAACCGCTAGGCCGCTTACCCTCTACGGTTCTGTGTTGCTCGAAAAGGAGTCTGGGCTGAAAGAAGCTCAGCGTTATTTGGAGAAAGCCGTGTCAATGTCACCTCATCCGTTAAATGCCGTCTATTTGTTGGCGAATGCCTATGAGAAACAAGGTCTGTTCGAAAACGCGATTAATCTGCTTCAGAACCAGACAAACGTTGAATCGAGCTGTGCGCTTTATGAACAACTTGGTGACTTGTTCAGCAGGTGCGCCAATACTTCTGAAGCGATTGATAGGTGATCATTTTTTACCTTTTCTTCTGCATCACTTGTGTGTTATCTAAACGTTTGTCTGTTTCTCCAGAATAGTGCCTAAATGTCACATTGTATCTCTGCGCTATTGTATTTTCTAACGATATGCCTGTTTTTTTCAAAGCATCACCTAGATATCGCTCTCTAGTAGGTACTGAAGTCCTTCCTCTCCTCTACTTCTCCCCTCGATTTTTCCTGTAATTATGAAATATATGCTAATGGGAACATTTTAATAATGTATTAGGAAATATCTTTTCTCAAATATGTTAGACATCTTTGCACCACATTTCACACAAACAGATCTGTGGATAATTTGTAAGTTTGCTTTCTTTCTGATTTTGTCCCTACCACTGAAAGTTAATTGCGGTGTTCCAGTTGTCATTTCTTGCATTTCAGGTTGATCTCAAGAAATCTAAAGGTGTGTAAAACAGTATTCGCTTAGTGCGTTCTTGTCAGGAGCCCAAGTAGAGATACATATTTTCAAGAAATTTGCTCATCGCTCTAGAATGTCGGATAGTAATATTGTTTACGTCATTGAGTTTAATGATTTTGATCCGATTCATATCTGAAAGACCTACAGGACTAAAAATATATAGTAACGTAAGATAGTCATCCCGAATCACGGTCCAGAACTGAGTAGCGTAGTATTTCGTCCTTCGTCTTCATTCAGGATAGCTGGCGATTTGAGAGGTAGAATTTGCTGCTTTCATATTTCTAAAGGTATGGTGCTCATGTGAAACTCTGCCTTCGTTGAACAGCCCTGGCAAAGTTCTTTATTATATCCTTAGATTATTTTACATAGTTGTCCTTTAGTTTACGTATGACTTCTATTACGTCAGTCTTTTTTCTCCATCTTAGTGTCAAGTAGACTGCTTTGATTAGTGAACAGTTAATTTAAACTGCACCTTTCAATTTTTTGCAGTGTTTAATTCAGTTCTTACTTTATTTTTTTGTTGTATTCGTAAATTAATCTTTTCTCACCCCAATATGGTAAAAATACACAATACTGATGTCAAAGTAAGTTTTGATTTGTTGCCGGCACGTTTCACTAGTCATTGTTGCTTTGTGTCTGCAGCAGTCTTGTATTGTTGTGTTTCTGAAAATCATCACCATGAGCCGTTTCTGTAAGCAGAACGCCTCTGCTTTTTGTTGTCTGCAGTGTTTATAACTTTTCAGCACTTTTCCTATTAGGTTTCATTTACTGCATCGTAGAAGGAAACGTTGATTTCATAGGACATCTGTCTATTCGTTGTTTCTCCTTGCTGCGTGCTGGCCTCTTGGTCGACGTGTTTCGGCTCCTCAAAAGAAGTTCATAAGCTAGAGTAGATTATATATGTTCATTCGATTTGTCTAACAGCGCCAGCCTTCTTTAATCTTCAAATACCTGTTCCTGAAGGAGATTGGGGTCATTTCATATGCAGTCATGTCATTTAATTCTCATTATATATCAAAACCGTCGATGTTGCTGTACTCCGTTCAGCCGTCATTCTTGCTCATTCGTTATAACAGCTATCTCCGTGCTGTACAACAGGACCCACACTAGTGAGCTTCAGTTGGATTTTGATGCGAAGATTAATTTCTTTCTCAGTACAAATATCGGACAGATGTCCAAAAGTGCTCGACGCTGAGGCGATCCTCTTATTTTACTCTCGCTGGATACTACCATCGCTGGTGATGACTTATCCAAGATAATTAAATTTGTCCATCTCGTGAACTGCATCTCGTCTGTTCCATTAGTATATCAGCCGTGTCTGATTGGTTTCTCATGACTTTTGGCTTTGGGCGTTAAGGAAGAAACTGGCTTTCACACTGCCTGTGTTGCATACGGAAGACGTTAGGTGTCAGAGGCCGCTTCGCATGGTACTCGTCAGGAGAGTTGCATCTGCATACTTCATGCCAGCCGAATATTTAGCCAGATATAAAGAACAGTATAAGCACATGCTACTATTGTAAATGCGATAACTCCTTGCAAGTTTAAGTATAGATCATTTTGTATACACTTCAAATCATAATGCATGTTATCTTAGCTATATTGATCACGATTTTTGCAGTTATTAAATTATTTCAATTTAGCTATCAGTTTGCACTCACTCTTGAACCAAACAACAGTGCTGTAGCTTCGAAACTTAATGCGCTGATTGAAGTTCCTTCATCAAGTGCAGCTGCTGATTCCAATTTGGTTGCCGGTTCATCGACCAATGCTCAGTCTTTGCAGACGACTCCTGATTCTACATAATACGTTCAGAAGCTAAGCGAAACACCTCTCTGGCATATCTCGACTTCAGGCACTCAGATTTGCCTGAATGAATTCAACGGATCAATCTGGGGCCAACTTGTTCAAAAATTTGCTAATTAAATAACTTTTCTATTGACTAACAAACTGATCAGTTGTTATTTTCTCCGTTGAATCTGCCGTTCTTTCTGTCTACATTTGTCGGTCATGAACTTCAAAGTATTTTAATATTTTCGTTTTTTTATGGATTTGATGTTTTGTTTGTGCAAAGAATGCTTTACCATCGCCTAAGTACGAAAGAAGTAGACTGATTTTGGAGCGATAATAATTGAAGAATCGTTGCATATATTTACGCAGCAAGAATTCATTCTAATTCAGAACTGGGATATTGACCTATTCTGATTTCAAGATAGTCGAAAAGCGCCAACGATCGTAATGTTTCACGAACCAGACTCCGTCCCCAACTGATTTATAGATACTGGTGTCCTTTTTTGCACCTATATTCGTAGCTCAAGTAAGCTAGCTTTGGTATACCTGCTACAAAATGAAGTGCATTATGAAAAATTATGACTAATGTTCCGTATAAATTCGCTGAATATATACTCCGGCAGGAAATTTTCTAAGACGTACCTGTTAGCACTCGAAATTACTTTCATACCTGATGTCGCTCTGGCTCACTTGTTCAGAAACGTTTGCTCCGCCGCACATTTTTGGTGAAAACTTGTCTCAGATTTGCTCCTATTGTGCAAATTTTTACTCAGCAAAGTGTTTCACGCACACTATCTTGAGCGCAATTTGTTCTTCGCCGATGTACTTACCGCACATTTACTCCGGCATACCTGCTTCCCGCAAACTGGCATCAGCGTTCTCGAGTTCTTCGAAGCATTTACGAGGGTACTAATCAACAATCCTGATAACTACTAGACTTATTGCTTTATTCTTCTGGTGGTTGCGATTAGGCAGCAATGAACTGCTTGATTTTCATTTGGTTCAGACTTACTTGTTCTTCGAGGCAACGATGAACTTCGTTGCTGAGCGACGGTGTCAACCAATAACTTTCGAAAAGCTTTAATGCATTCTTCTAAAGTATTATTCGCCATTGGCAAGTTCTAATGGATAATTTGACAGCAATTGGAAACTGCTATAGCGAAGCGTGATTTCCTTCGTGCCTGACGTCGATTGCTACGGATTTGCACAGCTGTCTGTAAATGGATGTAATTTAGTCGAATAAGCGTTCATTTCAGAAACGAATTGTAACGCTCAGTGTAGGTTCCGCTCTGGTACGATGGATAGTGCAACGATCTTTCCGCATTTGGAGGAGAACGTATTTTTCATAGATCCTGTAAATCCGAAAGCAGCGCAAGTATAGATCCACTTTAAAAACGGTTTTTCCGAATGTTCGAAATCGGTCAGTTTCGACTGAATTGTCTAATATGGCTACATATATTTACGGGATTCAAGTATTCAGATATTCCTCACCTCCGTTTTGTCTGTCAGTAAAGTGAATATAACGTATGAATAACGTTAAAATACCATGATCGATCGCTTTTTTGTTGTTTTGGACACAAAGGAGAGATTTGATTGTGAACGTATGGTGAAATACTGAAGGAATGCTCCATATTGTGGTTAAAACTAATAATTTGCTTCCAAACTTAAGTTACCACCAATTTCCTTGACTAACTCATATATTTTGAAGGAAAACTATAGGGTAATAGTCAGGAGCTGCCAAGGCGAT
>UZAM01008650.1:13589-25929 GCA_900618415.1 Soboliphyme baturini | reverse complement strand
GGCTAAGCAACTCTTCCTTGCAAATCCGACCGGCAAAAAGCCCAGGGGACGGCCAAGATTATCCTGGTGCAAACATATGAAAGGAATCTCTTCGAGACTCCATTTGTCTTTTGGCGAAGCTCAGACTCTGACACACGATCGGGAACGTTGGAAGAAACGCTGTCTGACGCGCCTGCCTCCGCGACTGGAAGGGAGAGGCGGCGATGGAAGATTAAGAGATACTTATATTTTAATATCGTAATAAATTTCTATAAATAAATCGGCGATCAGTTGTAGAATCAGAGAATTTTCCTATCGACGAAGTGCGGGTCGCTGAATTTTCCATGCGGGAAATTTATCAATCGGTGAATTTTCCAGTTGGGAAACTTTCCGTCGATGAACTTTCCAGATACGGTTGCGAGGGATCCGGTCATAGACTTTTTTTAGGTCAACGCTAGTTAACGCAGAAAGCCACTGGTTACTCCAATTCGCCGGTCGATCTGTTCCTAAAATTTGCCATTACCAGTGAACAAGACTCCGAGGTACTTGAACTTCTCCACTCTCTCTCCGATAATCTGGAGGGCAACAGGTAAGAAAACGAGAAAATACTAGGATTTTCGTTTTAGAAGCTTCACCCGTGTCAGCCACGTCGCATTTAGCTGTGGACTTTCCAGTGCACCAGAAATCAGAAAATGCAAACAAAGCGAAGTCGTCTTTAGGAAACAGCATGTTTCTCGCCTCTACAGCTCCTATACTGATATTCTCGTTGCCTTAGCTGATTATTGATACTGACGACTGATTATTCCAGTAATGTAAAACAAACAGAACTTTGCATATTTTAGCGGATAGCCGTGAGAACAATGAAGGGTCGAGAAGTAATGCCATTTATTCTGACGCAGCAAATGCTGTTAGCACATAATTACTGGAAGGCTCGTCGCAATTGACCATGAATCCCAGGTTCATATGTACGCCGAAAGCTTGTTGCGCAAAATCTGGTCGTAAGCCTAATCCAGATGAATAAAACATGGTGCACGGATGAACGAACTCTCATTATTTCTGAACACTCTTGCGAAAAGTGATTTGATTAGAGGTGCTTAGGCCTAATCCGAAGCCATACTGGTCTTCGTGAATTTTCTGAACATGAACCATAGCCTTTAATTGTGCAGTTGCTTTTCTTCGGCAACGCAACAGTACAGATGAGCCCAACTAATTGATAAATGTCTAGTGCTTCAGTAGAAAAACGTCACTCTATCTGCCAGACATTTTAAAGTTGGACCAATTCGAACCGAGAATGCTTAAATCTTACGTCTTCAGAAGCAATGTTTTGCGAAATTCTTCCACAGTGGATAAAAATAAAAGTTTGACCCCGTCGCCATCCTATGACGGTTTACAACGACGACTTTTAATAACAGTCGACAACATTTCGAACGACCAATGTTAGTTTTTAACAAGTTGAACAACAAGAAACTATTTTTTAAGCTCTGTGACAGTTTTTGACAAAATGTATGTCAACGTTTTATTAGACAAAAACAAAGATTTTGTACCGCTTTTGAGCTGAACAATATATTAACAACAAGCGGCGCAGTGAACTTCGAAATATGTGATAACGTTAGATTAATAATAGAACACAACACAAATAGTTAATGACATGGATACGCTGCTACTATTCATAGCAAAGCAGCCTTTTAGGACACGTGCCTCGATTTAGACCATTTAAACTTTCTCCTAACCGTCATGACATGTCGATCTTTATAGCAAAACTTTATACAGAAAAGTTCTGCCTGCACACCGAACTTTTTTTTAAATGGCAGCATCGAAAATAACTAAATGAGCGATGAACGAGGTTTCTTTGTCAGAATAAAGAAGGCCTGCCACTGGTAACAGCTTCCGACGTCAAAGACTCCCAAAGAAAATAACAAGCAACGAAACAAACTTTTCCAGAAAGTTTCCTATACTAGGTAAAGCACAGCTTCGAAATTACAATTGCAAACCAGCAAGAATCAGCTAAGCAAGAAACTACACCACAGTCACGTGCGACCACGCATAGATGGATGGACGTTGCGAACAAAAGAAAAGAACAATTCGAACTTGGCACTAGACGATACACAACGTAGGCGCTAGCCTAAAATACAGTCATTTAGCGAGATAGTCAAGATAACACCTTAGATATATTAATATTCCAGTATTTAAAGGCATCCAACATGTGGGGTTTCGAATTCTAAAGCGCTTTACAGTTGTTGTAATGAATCAGTACATTTCCACTGCTTAAATTTCAACATTACCTCCACTCTAGCCTTCAGATGAAATGTGCCGTCAATTCAAGATCTAATTACAGCAGGGGAACAAATGACGCTCAAGCTGTTGTACTCGGCCTAAGAATCCAAGAGGAAGCATACTATGGAAAGAACATTGAGGATTCGAACAACTGAACAAGATGCTTTGCAGGTAACTTACTCAGGTCAGCACAGTGCAGAAATCATAATGGAGAAGTCTCGGTTTTTAGTCCTGCTTGAGTCACTGGTTTTATATCTATCTGAGGTCAATGAATAAGAATTCACTGGACATTGGAAGAAAACAGGACACTACATGCAACAACGATCACCTAACTGCACCATCAAAGAAAAGCAGCAATGCATCAAATATAGCTTGTGTCAAATGAAGATAACGACGCACCATAAATTTCATGAAGAGTCCTATAAAGACTGGAACTGTATGAAAGAATGACACCCAAATGCCAACTAAAACGAAACTGGCGTACAGTGAATCCGGTTGTCCCACTGAGGCGAACACGATCTCATGTTTTCCGGACCATCAGCACAAGTTGCGTGCTCACAACTGAGGGTGTAATCCAACAGTCGCTAACACTACTCCTGAAATCACATCACCCACTGTGGGGCGATGCCACGACTGAGTCACTAGAAACAGCGGCGAGCAAAGTTGGACGCTGCAGCTGTCCACAAGAAAGTTCTTATTTGCAACAGAACCTCTGGTACAGATTTGGCCCGCCAAGAATGATCGACATAAAATCGTATTCAGGCAAGAGAGGGACACTCTGTTTATCGTTGAAAGATGAAGTCTAGCCTAGTATAAAGAACAGACCGTGCAGCACATTGTTTCCAAATAACTGCTGAGAAAGTTCGATGGCAGTATAGCGGACCGACGTAGCCACTAATTGGCTTAGAATTATGGATATGTACATATACACTTGCCAGTCATCTCTCCCAGCCATATGACAGAAGAGGCAGCCTTCCAGGTGGTTTTAAATTTTCCTTCTTTCTCAAAACACAGACTTGTGTTCAAGTCGTTCAGAACGAGCCGTTGCTAAAGTAAGGAATCGTATGCAAGGACGTGGCGCACTCATTTTAGCCGATAAGATAGATGTAAAAGCCAATCTTTCTTGAATCGAGAGGGGGCGACCAGCGAAGCAAGCGGTAACTAGATGACCCCAAAACAAATCCGCCAAGACTGACGGATTGTGTGTACACCGGAAGAGAAGCATAACAGGTCACCGCCCATACGTATTATCGTAGAAAAAGATATAAGAGCTCAAAAGAAGCATAATATCGTTAATCCGTTGCACAGCAGATAATTTGGTGACGACTGGAATTTTTCACCAGTCACTACGACCATTGGAATGTAGGTAAAACAAGAAATAATGATCGGCAGCGTCGTTCTCACAACAAAGCGAGCGTAATCATCACTGTCAACATTTAAGCGCAGTGATGAGCAGTAGAACGAAAGAAAAAAGCTGAAGATCGGTTCAAATGCAATTTCAAAGACTTCCTGCAAAGCTGTTGAGTCAGTTTTTCGAAATGCCGATGCTGATTCGACAAAGTCCCTTCCAAATAGTCTATATTAAAAATTACTGTAAAGAACAAAAAGAATCCAGAGTTCAGATATTCGAGAAAGATCTGTAGAACAAGCGCTATTTGTTTAAATGAATAGTCACGGCTGCGATAATTTGGGCAAACTTTGCGAACGGTTATATGGAACAGGGCGAACTGCTACTACCTGCTCAACTGACCGACCAAAGACCCCGGAGACAGACAAGAATGGCCTGGGAGGATGGCTTCGATAGACTCTGCCCCAGAGTCAGGTCATATACTGTCGCAGATAAAAAGCTGACAGAAGACCGGGAACCCTGGCGACACCGCCACCTATGTCACTCAAAAACAGATGAAACCAACAAAACTGACCGACTGACAGAAACAGCACAATCTTCTTTATTGAAATCAGTACACTCGCTTACAAACAGCCTGTTCTACGGCGCCAATTTCATTTCTACAGCAAATTATTTTCCAATCATCACCCATTGTCTCTCAACTTCAAATACAGCAGGAGCGAAAGGGTACACATGATATGCTTTTTACGCATTTCGTCAACTTTATCTCGTAGAAAAAAACAGACAGTTCATATCTTACCGTTCACGTTGTTATCAGTGGAGACATTACTGAATTTCAGAGGTAATTCGAAGCACAAATAAACGGGCTAAAAAGATTTATCAGTACTTGAGGAATTACATAAGTATGGACAAAATTATTCATCACACGTGGCATTCTGACCGCATGACAACGATCGCATATACACAGATAGTAAAATGTCGCAATTACATCGCAACAGAAACATAATTTACACATAAACAATATACAACAATTAATCATTCCTTTTATTATTCATGTTTATGTTCATGTTTTAAACCAAATTGCAATAAATTCCCCAGAATAACGATCGTTTACTGTTCATACTTATTATTAGTACTTACTATTAATAGCGCCCTCAGGGTTACACACAAAGATGATAAACATATATCCATTGACACGGTGGGTTGATTCGTGAGTATGATTTTTACACTATATTAATGATACTGGTCACGTAAAACTTGTCTGCGCAGCACAAAGGTTTCGGCGGAAGCTATCAGCTTTTATCAACTGCATATAATATACCTTCTACATAATGAGTCGGCCGGATATGCCGCTCTGTACCTTCTCTGGTGAATTAAGATGACTGAGGCTCAATACTGGTCAATGAACTACTACTGCAATCAAGAGCCAGCCAAGCACTCGTTCTGGATCTGGACGATTGGTTGAAGGATGTGGAGGAAAAAGGCTATAGTTAGCACTTTCAAAGAACTCGATGAAATTCACCAAAAATATGTTAAGCGCAGAACAATACTGCAGCCATAAATGCAACAGGGTCAACTAGTCAAAAAACAGAGTATTTACACTATGGTGATGGTCAGGACATGCGTGGAAAACGGTAAAACGATACCATTAAGGATTTCATGTCTAACCACAACACCAGAACTGTCGTCAGACAAGTTAGTCGGAGTCTCCATCATTGAGGCGTAAAGGATCAAAACACCTAAGCAGGTTTTCGGTATGTGCGAAATTCGAAGTTGCTCAGAATTTATCGCACAGTGATTAGATATATAGATATCGCACCCGATTAGGTACTCATCGGGAAAGTATGTGAAAACCAGGGTCGTACAGGTGGCATAAAATTCATAGGGCTGTATCACTCGTATTCAGAGGCGACCTGTAAATCTATGAGTTTTTACTGACTCTTGAAGAGTCAAGTAAAAACTCAGAGATTCTAGTCTTTGAGTCAATTTTTACTAACTCAAACCAACAGATCATCATCATTAAGACGGTTTTGTTGTTTTTCTTCTGTAACACACGTCTGATTGATTCTGAAATGACGGGAACAGCAGAAAAGCAGATGGCTGCTGCTGGACTAACCGCTTTTCGTTTGTGGTCGAAGAACGATGACTGTTCTCGTTCCTTACTGTTTATTTGATGAACTTTCACAGGTACCCGTTTGTCCGTAAAACTTTCACGCGATGGAATTCATGTTGCAGTTCTGCCAGATCAGATCTTAGTCGATCATATGACTCTTACCGCATCTTTCGTTCATGCCGGATGCGTGTATCGAATTGTCTATAGACATAGGCTTGGACAGGCTCAGCGTTTTAGGTATCGACCGTTTTCTCCGCTCTACTTACTTTTCAGGGTAAAAACTAAATAGATCTTACCTCGTCGGCTTGCATCGTGAACTAAAGTCATAGATTCAATTCACAATATTTAGCTATTGGAAAAAAGCCGATAGATCGCTGTAACTGATAATCGCAAATGATCAACTAATCTCCACAAATTTAACAATCTTATATTATTGCCCGGTGTACATGATCTGCTGGTGATAAAGGCTTCCAGCATCTACCGAAACCTAGGTCATGTGCCAAAAGTTTATGCAGCGCGTATTACTAATCAAGTCCTAATACATTACAACATGAGAAAGTTATTCACATCACTCATCTCTCGACATCGAATGGACAAAAAGTTCGATATTTTAAAGGTTAAACAATCTATAGTTACGCTTATATCAACTCTATGCATTTTTCAATGCAAACCAACAAATTATGCAGTAAAAACCATTTAATCGTACATGTCTTACCTTGTGATCGCCCATACAGGTTTCCTTTCCAACGATGTCGTATTTGACAGTCTCGTCCTGAGAAATAGGCACTGGCTAAAAAGGAATTTCATTCCATCATACGCAACTCTAAGCGCAAAGAAATAAAAAATGTTGAATTTACGTGCAGTAGCTGCCATGCTATCTTGTCCATCAACACCCGATCACACCAAGCTGGTGCACGAGTATTTAAATATACCTGAGGCAAATTGATATCTTCACAAAAAGGGTAGCTGCAACCAAAAAAATTCACGTAAATTTTACAAACCATAAACACAATAACTGCACCATCATTACGTAAGATATAAACGGATGAACAACGCCTAAAAATTTGGTTTGACTGACATTTCGAGCTATGTCTTACGGGGCAAAACAATAAACAACAAAAGGCGGACAAATATAACCCGAAACATCAGCGCTATAACCAAATTTACATATGTGGCTCAAGTGTCCGCGTCACGCGTAAAAAAATTAGTAACCGATACAAAAAATATTAAATAATACAATTCTCAAGTAAAATTCGATCATTTTTATGATAAAATTGGAAATTTCCGCTAAATATTTGGCAGGTTTATAGGTGTAACGTTTGAAGGAAGGACAAAAGAAAGTTTATTACCGCTGGAATGTCAGTTTTCATCATTTTCACGACTGGGCCAGTCTGGCGCCTTCTTTCATGAAGTTGAGGGCGAGATGCTGATCTCTATGCCGTCAACCAGAAATGCCTTACCTTTTTAATGGCAGAATGTGAGGCCACGTGACAAGCGTAGCGCGCGTAACTTCGTATTTCCTTAACTCAGAGTGGTACTCATTTATCAACCTCGGAAAGTAGGGCGAGTGACCCTGTCCAGGGCTTAAACTTGGGACCTATCGGTTCTAAGTTCAACGCTTCACTGAGTGAGCAAGCACGGACTAAAGCAATGTATGGTAAAATCCTTCTCAACCGTATTCATTAATAAGATAAAGATTGCTCAGAAGCGAAATTAAACCTCCTGCGTGCGAGGCTGATCCCTTAAATAACTGTACCAATACGCCAGTATCTGCAATTTTTACTTGTCGTCATCTCATTTAACCACATGTAAGAAGTACTTCGTCAAACTTAATGATTTAAACTTTGTTTTGACTTCAGGTACAAATGTCGCATGGCAGCTCAGTCTATCTAGCGCAAACTGTTAACTGCAGAAGGGAGACGGATGAAGGATTTGAGATTTGTAGGGGAATCATTCTCCCACCATCTTCCTGAGCTAAATGAATACTCCGATACGAAAGACGGTTGGCGGAGGTATAAGAATATGAAATGACGTTAACATGGCTGCAGATATTGCTGCATAAATCAAAGAGCCTTCTGGTTAATAATGCATCAAAATGAAGGTCAGTGGCGAATTATGGAACAAATGTGCTACAAACGGAATTCAGCAGATAACTAAAGAAACGACAGATACACAACTTCCACTGATTACATAGCTTCGTCTTTTCTCAAAGATACATCAAAACATAAAATAAATTGTTGCTATAGTTTAACTAACCTTTCAGCATAATAACAGATAACAATATACTTAATAATACCTTTCATGATACATCATGAACACTAAACAGCAGAGAGGCAAGATGACGCTCGTGCATTTCGAATAATTACCATTATAACAAGTCCGAGAAACAGTTTTGTGATATGCTAAGCTGAACAACTTATAATATACAGAATATATACCTTGGAACAAACGTGATTCGGAATTCCCTAAGCTCTTCATGAAGCCGTGGCTCTTTGTCCAAAATCGACAGCCAATCCTGAAACAGTATTCGCAATGCTCCATTCCTCAACTGTGCATACGTCGGCAGCGAAAGATGCAAATTATCGTAAGCGATACTTTGCATAGAGTAGAAATCAATTTTTGGACGCAACGCTTTATTCTGTTTAATGACAAGGATGATTAAGTCCAGTATTTTAGAATGATGATGTCCAGTTCGTAGTCATGCTGTACCTTAACCGAGTAACGAAATCACAGGAGGCAGCAACAAGCTATCCAAGTAAATACAAATAATCTTGATTTGTGACGATAACGAAAAACTATTATGACAAACATACGGTAACAGACAGATACAGAATTGTGACCAGGTTATGCAATGACGGACTAACCATATGAAAGAAATGCAGTCAGTTGAAAATGTGAACAACAGCGTATGCATATACGCCGCTTTACTTCTGTTGTGGTGTTTACTCATTGCCAACAAGGCTGAAAGCGTGAACAGCAGGGTTACACGCATATTTGTGGTCAGCCTAGCCCTAAGGTTCCTTGACTACAAGAAAGAAGCTGGGTGCTGTGATGCATACACAAATTGTAGATGGTGATTTGTCGATTCGTGGATGAAAGCACCAAACAACACAGCTGTTAACACTATTGTTTGCCAACGTGTTTCATTAAGCACGATGCCTTAGCAGTGAAATGGTGCAACTGATATGGCAGGCAGCAAGCCGTCTTAAATACACAAAACTATATGGATTTAAAATAAATAGTGGATTAACACGGGATTTTAATTTTCATATTCATAACTTTAAATTTAAGGTTTAATCTTCGCCCGTCACTACTCCGTCGCAAACTTTTTTTTATCAGGTTGGCGACAGCACCCCAGCTTTCACTGACTGGTCACAACGAAAGAAGAATATTCAGAGCACATAAGACATTTCATCGCCATTATATGAGTGCTTTCTTGATCAAAATACCAGGCCTTGAATGGTCAAAGTAAACTACAGAAATTCGCATGATTGAAGGAGTTTCACTCAGAAAAGATATGCTGCGAATTACAGAAGTAGCCAGCCTATCTGAAGCGGAATGCACGTTTATGCTCTTTTATTCAGATATTCAATTTCCGGTAGGTCTTTCTAACGTATACCTTATCGCAGTTTCCGCACTGAACGCTGTAATCCACATTTAGCGCCTCCTCTGGTTTTTTCAGGGTATAATTCTTGAATAATAGCATCCCTGTGCTCATGCCGGTCTTGAAATAGACCCTAAACCCCATGTCGATGAAAAACATTTTCACTGGCATTTATACCAATATGCATACAGAAAATATGCATTGTTTAACATTATGTGACCATGCAAACAAATTACACAAAAAACATTCATGCATTTGAAAAGTCAAATATATACACATAAAAACTTTCAGCAGAAGCAGCAGCTTACCATTTTTACTTTGTCAATCGTTAGATGATGATAAAAACACTTAGACTGCATTTCGAACAAGTTCTAAAAGCAGTAATTAGCCAAAATATGTTAGATCTGGTATGAATTTATACCTCTCCACTTTTGATGTGGCGATATTGCAACCGCATCTGTCCGTCTTCGGCGTTTATGACCTCCACTGGCTTCGAAGACGGGGCGAAATACTAAGCAAGCAAATAGTCAGCAAAATTCTCTGCTAAATTTTCTACAAATAATTTGAATAATAAATTACACAACAAAATATCTGTTATTGAATAATAAAGCAACAAGAACCGCTGTTTCGCGCTGATCTGTGAAAATCAAGAACGTCTGTATGTCCAGCTTGAAAAAAAATAAATTAATGTGGCAGTGCTATTAAAGAAGCGGTCATATCTCGAAGTTCATGCTTCATCAACAGCTCCGAAGGTTCACTGGCCATACAGACGCGAAAGCTGCTATTCCTAAAAAATGTTTTCCACCAATACCGGTCGCTGAAACTGCGTGTTGGACGATTTATCTGCTTTTCTGTAGAAACCTATTAAGTCAATAGTCGAGAATTTCTTCGGAATTTTCAGGAGTTTCATTCTGCCATTAATTAATTATGAAGCATATATTTCGGGTTACAGCGTAAAGTGGACCTATACTTCGATCACTCCTACCATCAACATCATCAGAATGGCCGCATCATTAAAGTGCAAGGACGACATTGCAACAGCTAACATCTTTTTCCTTTTTCCCTCTCGATCAGTTTTGAAACTTCAAGTATTTGCAGGCAAGATTTCGCAGACCAATACCATAAATCTGTTGGTGGATTAGATTTTTCGATCTATGCTAAAAATTCCATTTAATCGATTATCTGCCTTTTCTGCAACAGATACATCTAAAATGTACCTCAGAGGCTCAGTTCACGAAAGAACAAAATATGTCAAAGATTTCTAACCAAGCTGCAGATGGCTCGAAAACTGCAGAATGCGAATCAGATAGTTAGAATTTGTTCTGAGCCAACTTATCATCATAGTTGGTTTACGAGTAGATTCCGGTTATCAGCCTACTAACTTTATAATCAAGATCAGGTTACGGCTGAACGTAACATACGCTTTAAGACATAGCATCGGCGCCCTGCACGGTCGATGGTTCCATCTGGAGAAGTTGAAGTGACGCCTATATCTTAGAATGTATTTCAGCACCCGCCTAACCTGATCACTGACCACGTTTGGCACATAGCGAAAAACGAGCGGAAGGTATCCTTCAGAACTGTATCCTTCCACTTTCTTCTTTGTCAATTCAAGCACTCTTGTGCAGCCTGTAAAATAACGCATGTTGCACCCGTGTTTTCTGGGCAACGTCGGTAAACGATTATGATATTCTACGTGTTTGAGGCATTCAGCTGACCTGTCTCATCAACGGATTGAGGCGACAGCTGTGATGAAGATTACCAGCGATATGTAAGCTTCGCCAAGATTCTTAATGACTCGACTAACCATCTACACTTCGCTCTAGGCAGCTGTAAATCAAATATGAAGGCGACGGGGAAAGAGTTCAACTCTATGTATGCCTGAACTAAGACTGGCAAATGTGCTTAGTTATGACTCACTGAATCTGAATTCGTAGGGCTTTGCACATGCTAAAGACCCTGGTCCAATTGAAGGTGCCAAAAAAGATCCTGTTGAATGTGTTCTCTCTTGTTCGTTGTATCGCTCTGCCTTGAGCTTCACTTGCTATAGACTTGCTGAGAGATCGGTAGTTCCCATCTATTATAACAAAAAACTTTAGTTAACGCTACTTTACGTGTTAGTCAGTGACATTTTTATTCATCTGCAGATATTATATAAGTTTTTTCTGATTATTGAGAAGTTAGCTAATGGCAACGGCAATTTTTAACAGACCAACACCTCAAGCAAAAGTATCAAGAATGTCGAAATGACAGATTCATCGCAGATGGCATACCACTGAATCGATCAAAATCGAGAAACAACTTCTGCCAGAAAACTTATTTTGAATGGCATCGATTTAACGTCCTTTATATCAACAAACCAATAAAAACATTACACATTTCCATCCTTACTTTTTCAACCAGAGACTTAGTATCGAGCCGAAAATTAAAATCGCCGAAAAGGAATGTTGCCGCGTTGCAATCTTGGTCACTCTTTAACCTATAAGAATTATCAAACTATTATAATAACCACCATGCAACATCTGGATTTTATTAGCCTCATTTATAATAAGTAATAAATTAACGTACGTATAATAATAATGATATGATATTACTTGAAAAAGAGGGTTGCAAGTTTTTACATCAAACCTCTGTCCTTAAGTTTATTTAAAAAAATTTGCGCAAATCATAGACGCATCAAACAGGTAGTCTACTAGCGCTTCATATAAGTAACCGAAGTCAGTTGCTAGCATAAGCTCACCGTGATAGTGTGTAGTTGAGACCTCGTTCTCGTTGACTGGCGAAGACCGAAGGACTCTGCCAGTAGAAGCATAGAGTTTAACAGCACGACACGCAACGTATAAACAACTAAGCAAATACCTTCTCGGCGGCTTCAATGTTACACACGTCATGGAACAGGTGCACGTTGACCAGGTCTAAAATTCTAAACAGTAACTTTATGGTAACGCGCCGTCCGATCGTGCACAGCATTACACGTCACGCATCTTCCACCGGCATCGCATGAAGCCCTTACGTGACGGCT
>UZAM01008647.1:9698-22902 GCA_900618415.1 Soboliphyme baturini | reverse complement strand
TGATGTGACCCTCCCCGAAATGAAGTACCGCTCTGTTGTTGAAGAATAACCGCTGGAGAAGAAATGACTATGCCTAAAGAAAACTTTGAGCGGGTAAAACTTCACAGAGCTGTCATCTGCAACCCAATGCGGCCGCGGTGAAGGGCAAACCGACCTTCTCTCCAAGACGCTTCGCAAGCGTGGATAATAGTCAAAACAATTTGCCAAGATCGAATGAAATGGAAAGTACAAATAGATATGGCCCATAGTCTCATGTGTGCAACTCGAGTCGGATTACGGCGGACTGCAAGCGTCCAACAGGAAGGCCTCAGTTCAGATGAGACGGTGAACAAAAAGACAAATATGAAAGATTGTTGCAACAAATTGCATGAGACAGAGGAGCGTGGCCATCGAGACTGGATAATGTTTATCTCCGTTATTTACAAAGAAGGATCAGTCAACTTTTGTTGTACGTTGTGGCGTTAATTCATTTTACGGTGCCATCAAACCAGGAGCGGCCTTTTTGAAGGCATTGTCAACAGTTTCGTGACTACTACAGTGAGGTCTCCGCTTTCGCCCACTCAATTGCTTGTATCAACAAGGATGAAAGACAAGTCCTGACCGGGATTACATGTAATGTATGTAACTGCGCTACTGGCACTAAGCCTTGATTAAAAGTTCAGGCCCTTTAACATGCACACGGAATCAACCAACTGACTAAACGCTAAGAGTCATAACGTAGTAACAGGTGTAAAATAAACTGACATGATACACAAGAGCAAGATGAGGAAAATTAAACCACAACAAACCACACTATCATTAACTCTATGTCTGGCTGAGAACGAATCCACAGACAGTTTCACTTCACCGCACATGCAGGCGTTACGTTTAACGAGTACCAACAAACTGATCTTTTGAATAGTTGCTTAATATATAACTCCGCAGTTGCCCGTCCAAAGCCCAGATGAGACACGATTGTGATTGGAGACCGTGGCGAG
This sequence comes from Soboliphyme baturini, assembly GCA_900618415.1. Classification (NCBI taxonomy): domain Eukaryota; kingdom Metazoa; phylum Nematoda; class Enoplea; order Dioctophymatida; family Soboliphymatidae; genus Soboliphyme; species Soboliphyme baturini. The sequence continues at coordinate 21,925 of UZAM01008647.1, read as the reverse complement.
ATCTGTCCCAAAACTTAGCCAGCATCCGCTTATGGTATTGCCGTCATCGAACATTATACCTATTCGGTCGTCGCTACGGTCATCAAAAGCCGCGCAGGCTGTGGGGAGATAGGCTATGAAAAGTCGACGATCAGAACCTGCTCATCGCTTTCTAGCAACCGGAGGCGTAGCAGCACAACAACGGCTGACGAAGGTCGACGAAACAACGAAATAACCTATCAGCAACGGAGTCGCCACCCGTTCTGAACGGAGGAGGCAGACAGTGGGATGCCATCATAACACGTCAAAAAAGACTTAACGAGAACGACACTACCAGTAGGAGCTTGCAGTCGGAAATTGGAATATATCGTCACTCACAGGGAAAGAATAAAAGTTGGTTGATGAGGCCATAAAGTACCAATTCTGCATTGTTGGACTGTTGTCGACGAAGCGTTAAGGCTCTGGAACCCTGAACATCTGCGGGTAGAAGCTACTCTACTCATGTGTTGATATCACGACGCGCGCTCAGGCCGGTGCTGGTGTTCTGGAAGAACCCAACCTGGCTGACAGAATCACTGAATGGAAACCTGTCAGGGAACGGTGGCAAATATTCCACTAAAGTTACAACATGCTAAACTTTCACGTCGTTTGAGATATATGTGCCCAATTTAGAAAAGAACGAGTCCTTCCTGGAGAACAGGTAGTAGTACTCCTGTTCAAGAAGGAAAATCATAGGGACTGCTTCATCTGTTGGGAAATTACTTCATTGCGTCTCCAGAGAAAACTATATACAAAGTTGTTTAAAAAAGTGCCCGAAGTAGTTGACTCTAAAATTCAAGAGCAGTGTGACTTCAGATCAGACTGCAGCACGTCTGACCAGATCTTCACCATACGCCACATTGCTGTAACATCATGGGAGTTCGCTCATCCAGTTTACGTGCTTTGTTGACCTGGTCAAAGCCTATGATCGGATGGAGCATAAAAAGCTATCTACGTGTCTGGAAACACTTTAGATTGATGGATGCGGGTCATCGAGGTACTATATGCTGATAGAATGAGCTGCGTCAGAGCAAATGGCGTTAAGTCGAAGACTTTCAACGTTGGCACTGGTCTCCACCAAGGATGTGTCCTGTCCCCCCTCCTGTTTGTGTTGTACATGGATAGAATAGTCAGGCGCAGTCAAGGGAATGAGTGTATCGGTGTAGGAGATGTCAAGACGATAAGGTTGCTGTCTGCACACGACCTTGTTTTGTTAGCATCTTCTGAAATCGATCTACAGCGGTCTCTTGAAAAGTTCGCAGCCGAGTGTGACATGGCTGGCATGCATGTGAAAGTCTCAAAAGCAAAACGCCGAGTGCTTTATTGTTATCATACCTGCTGCGGTCTTAAGCAAACGGAGAAGCCGTGGTAAAAATGAAGACGCTCATTTTCGTCTAGGTCATGTTTAGTGGTGATCGAAAATGGGAGAAAATGCGAGAATGGGAGAAAATGCAAAAAAGAAATCAACCGGTGGATTGGAGTAGCCGATGTCGTTCTACATGAACGACCCAGAACCGTTGCGACTAAAGTAGAGTTGAGTCTGGTGACTAAGCTTTCGACGTTCAAGTCAGTCTTCATCCCGATGCTCATCTACGGTCATGAGTCGTGGGCCATGACCGAAAAACTTCCATCTCGGATACAAGCTGCTGAAATGAACTTTCTGGGACGAATCGCTGGGCTCACGCATCTATAAATGGATTGAAGTACATATATCCGAGATAGCCTTTGTGTACAGCCGTTGTATCTCCAGAGCATTTTCTTCGAAAATTCCCACCAGCTGCGATGGTTTGTTAATGCTTTCAGAAAGGAAATCGAAACACCTGCTACTTGCCCAACCAACCGGCCAAAGACGCCGGGAGCGGCCAAGAATGACTTGGGTAAGTGCCTCGACAAATTCTGATACTTCGGTTATCTTCGACCGAAGCTCAAACGATCACAAAGGATAGAGGATGTTGGAAACATGAGATGTCTGCCTCCGCGCCCCAAAAATATATAAGATAATCGAAATTAACTAACCATTAGGGGGCCAACCCCTGAAAAAATATAGCGTAATCACGTTTCCTAGACTACTCGCTCAGAACGCAAGATAGCGGTTGTCATATAATTTGAAAAATGCAGTTCATCAACTTAGTTTGAAAACTCTGATTTGGTCAAATAACGACAAACAGCAGGATTCGTCATTATACACAGAGAAAAACTATGGACCATTGATGCTGGCATTTGCTTTACCTCTATTTTGATACTGATCGACGCGGGCCGAGCTATCTCGCTTAGAAAGTTTACCACCGGACAATGCTTTCATCAGCGGAAGATGGGCAAAACGTGGTGGCTTCCATCCAAATGCTTCGTATAGCAACAAATGCTTGGTTGTAGAGGCAAGCCATTCCTCACCGCGAAGAACATGAGAAATGCACATGGCATGATCATCGACTACGTTTGCAAAGTGATACGTCGGATATCCATCGGATTTGAGCAACACTGGGTCGCCTTCACTTTCATAAGGATTCATACTGCAAACTCCAAACACCATGTCACTAAATGTCACCAGACTCGGCTGAAGTTTGAGGCGCACAACAAACGGGACTTTTTTTTCAAGATTTTCTTGCACTACCGCTTCCGGTAGGTAACAGCAATTACGGTCATATTTTGGTGCCTGCCTCAAACGTAATGCCTCTTTTCGCATTAACATCAAACGATCCGGAGAGCAGAAACATCTAGAAGACATAAATTAAGGTGACGCACAACGATGAAGAATTTACAGAAAAATTTAGACATGTAACCTAATTCAAGGCGATAACTGGTAAATTGAATGTCGTTACGAGAAATAACAGCTAGATGACTGTAAAGGGATTAATTTTTGGTCTTTGAGGGAAACTCGTCTGGTACCACGGAAAAATGCCAACTACCACAACAGCATCTTCAGTCTTGAGCATATGTAACTACAAAAGCAGTTGGCCACCTGCTAACGTATTCTGGATCTAGGAATGGTGAAGCAACAGCATCCTACAGTTTGTACAGACCGGCCGTGCCTGTTATACGGTCGCACTCTCCCCATCGGCCAGTATGCTGTAGACTGGGTTAAGACGGAATCAGGGCAATCATGGCGAGTCTGAAATAAAAATAAGTGGAAGATAGAGAAGAGCTGAGGTTCTTATATTTGCACTGGAGAGGCACCAATATGGATTCGAGAAACACCAAAAATATGATGGAAAACACGGCTTCTTGCAGAAAATGTGGGCTGTCACATTATTTGTGTGACGAAATGGTTCCGAAAATTTCAAATGCGGACATGACACTGTACTTTTCTCAGGAAGAGTGGTGAGAAAGCTTAAGTGATAGTGGCTTTTATATTCAGCACGACAAACGCAGGAGCATCAATCAATCACAATCCTGTATCTTCTCCAGTTATGACTGTAATTATAAGACCAAATATGAAGAATATCTAAACAATTTTGGTATGTGCCCACAGTTCAGTCACCACTCATAAAGCTACTGAAGAATTTATCAGGATTTACTAAACACTTTAGACAGGATTTTACAGAACGATGTTATACTGAAAACTGGAGACGTAAACGTAAAGATGGAAATTGATTAAAAACAGGTGGAAGGAAAAGATGGAGAAACATGGAACTGGAAGGACGAAGAAAAGACGCACTGGGCTACTCATTTTACTTCTATGTGCCAAACAACTTGGTAGTATGCAGTATCACAGTTACACAGCCAAAAAGGCAAGAAGGAAAGAAACGGCTAAAGGATTAGACTTTGGTATCTCCGATAGCTCAACATGATCATCTTAGAAGAACCCTGCTAGATCAAATCACTGCAATCTTTCTGTAAGGCAAAGTACCGGTATGCGTTCTTGCGTTCAATCAACTCAAGTGCCGCCGTGTGATAGAGTTTAAGTCTCTCGGACTGCACATAAGGACCGTAGCAACCTCCGATGAACGGTCCTTCATCAGGAGTCAAACATAACCAATCTAGTATGTTTTGAAAATTTTCAACTGCACCCGGAATGAGACGCTTTCTATCCGTATCTTCAATACGCAGAACAAATTTGCCATGCAATTTCTTTGCGAACAGGTAGTTGTACATGGCAGTTCTCAATCCACCAAAATGTAGAAATCCCGTAGGACTAGGAGCGAACCTCAAACGCACTGCCTCTGAGGAATACGACCGCTTCCATGAGTACCATCGAAACGCTGCGCTATTCGTCACAACATCTAAACTGATAAGCAGTAGAAGAAACCAATGCACCTTTAATCAAACAGTACCGAAACAACTATCAAATCCTCGTGACAAGAAAATAAGGTTAAACATTTTTTGGAAGAAACAAATCGTCCGATACTCTACCACTGATCAACGGTTATCTACTATGTCAACATTCAACGTTTCTTCGGCTGCTTCCTGAATGTTGCTATGGCTTGCCGCCAGCTGAAAAAGCAAAATTACAAACAACATAAGCAGCATTCAAGAAAAATATTATATTAATCAATAACGCAAGACATTATCATTGCAACATGATTTTTGACACGTTAGTGATCTGATTTGAGATTTAAAAAAACATTGCTCAATGCCTTTACCATTTGCAATCTCGTATTTTCATAGTTTAACACACGGATATTCACACACGAACGAAGTTTTCTAGACATGGGCCTGCCAGATGACACAGCCATGCGCATAACCCACCGCTGATCGTGGAACGCCAACAACTTAAAACAAGCGACTCCAGTTCTGGCTTTTAAATCGTAATAACACAATATTCATCCATTAGATCAGATTATTTAGTCCAGCCATGTTTACTTCATCTGCTCTGTGGGATATCGCAACAAATTTATGTAACCACGTATCTGATTACAGCCAGCTTGTTACTGCGTTCTGTCTTGCTGAACGCTCGTAACACGGATGAGTTAGTCTTGATAACAAAATCCGTTAGCTAGTTCTCGAACGGAGTGCACCAAGTCTATTTTTTAGGTCGCGGGGGCAACAACTTAAGAATGTTTTCCCAATGATGCCCGTGCTCCGCTAGTCGAACAACCCACATGGTCTGTATATCAATCCGCACGATGTCAGGTGCTTAGTATATTCGAGACATCCACTACTGCAGTCATTCAGTGCATGCAATAATCTACTCTTTATTAGGGCAGGAAACTATCACGGTTTTGGTTGCTGTTAATGGCTAACATATGCGATGCGTTTCCGACACGATCTAAAACCTTATGTAGATCAAATGCAACAAGAAGTAAATCATCCGCATATTCGAATGCTTCTGTCGATCGTTCATGCTTATTCCAATTCAGTCAAATTCGAACGCTATTGTATTGCCTTTCTAAATGCAGACAGCGGTCAAGCAGACTTGTCAAATGCCCCTACTGCCATCTGATAAACCTAACTTATTTCATTTCCTTCATCGCAGACACGCGCTCTGCACAGGCTTTTGAGATGTCATACAAGGCACTTGCTGAAGAACATTTTCGCATACCTAACCTTCAAAGGTTTATGATATCAACTGCTTTCATAATCCAAAATCGCCTAAGAACGGCACCTGTCACTAATCTCAGTACTGGCTTAAAAAGTTACAGAACAACCTTACAGTCTTGTTTTGTTTGTTTGCGTGATCATGACACTGAGCCGTTTGCATAAACAGAACATCTTTAGTTTGTGATGTCAATACCTTGGACACAAACACCAGTTACAGCATCGTAGAAGGAGATATTCCTCTCCGAAAACAGACTTGGGTTTTCCTTTTCCCTCATGTTACATGCTGACCTCATGGTCGATCTTTCCGTGCTTCGACTTCTACATGAGAAAAGCTCATGGGCTGGAGTAAATACCTTTTGCTCAAGCAGTCCGTCTAAAATGGCCAACCTGCTTTTCTTAATCTCCACGTCTATCGAAGTCACCTGAACCGGGAAGAGAATAGTCATTTCTTACGTGATCCTGTCATTTAACCCTCAGTATGCTTCGAAGCATACGCTGCTGTGCGCAATTCAACCGTCGTTCTTGTTCCTTCGTTATACAACTCCTCCATGCCGTGTAACAACACGAACTTGAAGCAATATAAATAGGGATTTTCGTCAAAAGCGCTATCTTTTTCTCAGCACATAAATCTGACCGGATATCAAATGCACCGGAAGCATACCTCTAATTTTACTCTGATTGGACAGTGCTAACGCTGGAGAAGATTCATCCGAGATATTTAAACTGGTCGATTACGTCCGCTGTGGCATCCCTTCTCTATCCTACTAGTAGTTCAACCGTGCTTGACTGATTCATCAACTTTTCCGGACGTTCGGACGTTAGCCGGCTTTCGCAGCTGTGTTGCAAATGGAAGCTATCAGGTGACAGAGCCCGCTTCCAGTAGTACTCACCAGGACAATATCATCTGCGTACTTTAGAACAGCAAGATATTTAATCGGGTGTTTTGAACTGCGCCTGCGTCTTCCCTCTCGAATGAGACTTTCGTCCTTGCCAGGGGCCACAATGTTTCAGAGAAGAAAGTCAAGAGCAACGTTGAACAGCAATGGTTAAAGCACATCAACACGGCCAACTCAACAGTTAATGGGGAACCTCTCAAACAGCTGTCCTTCGACTTTGACAGCAGACATGGTTAACGTCTGACGCCCCTATTGGCACCTAATCAGCCCAGCAAAATTCATTCAGATTTCTGTGGTATGTACAAGTTTTCAGGAAGTCCGCAAGTACTTTATTGAAGATCATTTTCGCACGTTCCAAGTTTCGATGGCTTATTGAATCAGCTGTTTTCATATTCCAAAAGTGTTTACGTAAATTGCAATTTTGTTTTTGACTTAAGGAGATTAGATATGCAGTCCAACTATTTTTACCTAGATTCTCAACAGTTCGTCTGTTCTAATGCCAGAACTTCTGTCTCTGACCTGCATTCTATACAGAGTAATTTTCCTCGCATAGCTGCAGATTGCAAGGATTCCATATTCTGCACAACCACAACTAGCGAGGACGATCAGTCCGCTACAAAAATAGTGGATACTATCTGTCAACCACAGCATAGCGCGAACTGCATCATCATTGGCAGCGCATGATTTACATTAGGACCATTGCAAACAGGGACTTCTAATAAGCGCTGCAGCCTTGCCTCGTTTTGTTATGTCCACAGTTCGTCGAATACCCTCAAAGATCTATCTTCTTCGGTCTCAGATCTATTATCAAGACATGTCAAAATACACGTCAGTATTCATCACGTACTGACCGCTACGTATGAACAGTCAAATCGGAACGTTATGTCCTTCAGCTGCTTTGCCAATTAGGGGTTTCAAATATCCTCCAAGATCGAAATTCGTGGTCGTGGTTGGTTGGCACCGACGAGTTAACACTAGACTTATAAAAGATTGAATTTTTTTATTATACCGTTACCATGGACTTCAAAACGGTCGGAAAACAAGGGCCCGCGCAAACTTTAACACGAAATACCTTTATCCTTCATATAGTCATAATCATTTTCAGGTTTATTAGCCTATTATGAAACAAGCACTTAAAACACAACAAAAAGAAACAACTCAACGTAGGCTGACATAGAATACTTCACTTCGACCTACTGCACTGCAGCACGTGAGATTCAACGAAGGAACATTCGAAGAATTCGATTCTCGATTAAATACGTGCAAACATTCGTTGGCTTAAAGTTGTTAAGCACAGTAAGCGAGTGAAACACACGTGTTTGGGAGGATCTATGATCGCAATTCCTAAGACCGTAGCTTTAGAATACTTCAATTCATTTAATCTCGTAGCAATCAATAACCCCATTCCTTATGACCTAGCGCTAAAATCAGATGTGAGAAGACCAGTGGTACCGCAGGTATCAGCGTACGAAGAAATCTTAATGATTGTGGAGTCAAGAACTAGCTTCGGACTCTATTTGAAATGCGGATACCGATCAATTGCTTGGAGTCGCGTCTGACCAGCTGAACACTTAATTCACATTACATGGGAGGCGACGTTGGAGACAACTTTGAATCACTGCGAACGATGGACATATGCGCGCCATTGCGAAGATTTCGTTGAAAATTTATCCACATTTAACTAGTCGATGAATATGTTCGAAGAAATTACTCTCCTACAACAATGACTCTCCTACTCTCGACTCTCCTACAACCTGAAGGAGTGTCAGCCGCCTTCTCAACTTCGAAAGAGAAGTCATCGAATCGAATCTTACAGGACCGCTATGAATCTTGCGGTGATTCGCAGGTACAATAACAAATACTGTACTAATGCATTTTTTTATCATTTCGATCAACGTGCGCTATTGAGATAAAAAATATCTTCTTCAATAACGGAACCCATTGACCCTTACTCCTGGCAGCCTACGTGTGGAATGGGTTGGGGGAAGGTGGGCATTTAAGCAAGCATATGTCCATAGCATTTTATCACCTGTAGTACCAAATATATCACGCATCATTTTGTCCATTTGCACTATCTCGCGCTCTTCACGAAAGATATTCCAAAGCTTTTACTCACTTTATTGTACAGCATAGACATAGGAATCTGCTCCACGACTAATTATGCCTAGTAACTAATGACCAAAACTAATGGCTACTCCAAAAATCAGATTTCACAGCGCAGTGCATAGCAGCCTCGTTGAAACCTATTCATTATTGACAGACTAAAACATATCGGATCGGCGTGATAACCTTATTGAAAGAAGCACAGAGTAATTTTTAAATCACTATTTCTGTTAACTTTGGAAGTGGCAATGTCCATTATGCTTACAATGATTTCGAAAAAGCCGTCATACCTCGACGAAAAACGTCATTAACTTCAGCAAGAGAATAACGGATCGGCTTCGGGTTAGAGAAGAGACCCTAGCCCCTTAAATTACACAGAATTAGCCAGTTCATCGCCAGCTGCAAGAATTAGCCAGTTCATCGCCAGCTTTTTTGCCCACGCATTTGGCAGGTTATCAAAAGCACTGGAGGTGAGGATAATGAATCAATGAGGAGACCTCTCCTGGTAGCAGTCGCAAGAAAAATATCATTTGCGTACGCCAGGCGAGGAAGAAATCTTGACGGATATTTATAATTGCGCCTTCCCTCTAATGAGGTCTCATTTTTGAGCAACAAGGACTGTTTTGAAGGCAAATGTCCATAACGGACAAAACGCTAACAGCGGACCTTAAGTCGTAACGGGAGGCGTTTTTGGCACTGTCAGTTGGCTTATTTATTACAGGCAACAATGATATTTCGCGTCGCATGTTTGACATTCAGGCGACAGATAAAGTTCGTATATAACACCTGTTTTATCGAATGATCGTTAAGCTTACCCCTGGGGACAGGATGACACTCATACTAGCCTAGCATATTCTGCTGTAGATTGAGCACCAAACGGGCCTCCCATCAAGGATGCATGCCAAGCGCTTCTTTCCTCTGGAGACGAGCCTCTCTTATCGTCAATACATCAACTTTGCGTCGAGGGGTCGTCTAACTTACCTTCGCCAGACAAGAAATGAACGTTCCAACACACAACACGGTACTTATTGCTTGTAGTATTGATAGCTGCAATGGCAGATTTTTTCCTTCCTAGTTGACTTATAGATTGTGAGTGGGAACCGTGTTAGGTGCGCTCATTCCTACAGAGTAATAAACTCGTTGTCAGTCGCTGAGAAATCGACCTGCCGACTATATGTTGCAGCACGGGGTTGGCGGTACTTTAACTTCCGAGCATAAACATGAATGAGACAAAACATAGGCAAGAAACAGAAACGTACGAACAACAGACAACCGCTTACGGTGAAGAACAGAACGTGCGTAGCAAGATAGCTGCTGCAGCAAAGACAAAGGACAAACAAAAGAAAACTATCGTGAAATAGAGAAAGCAAACGTATACATTGAACAAAACAGGAAATTGAAAGGAATCATCAAACAGCACAAAATTCGTAGAAAAATGGTATGCTCTTTGCGAGGAATAACATTTTGGAATTGAAATTGGAAACAAGGAAGCTGCAGCAACGGCAGTGAAACAGAGCGTTAATAACACCTTGAAGTATTTTTTACCGATTCCAGTTTTACTTTTTGTGATTAGCTGAAACGGAAAGAGTTGCCCTGTGATTCGCGTTAACTTTCACTTATTACAGCTATTTGCATTAGAGGAACAACTATGAAAGAACAGTGGGTGTACTGTAGTTTATCAGGTATCATCAAGTTCAGTTGTTTTCGTTTCGGTTAACGTTATTGATCGCGATGTACAGCAACCGTTTCTAGCTTTGGAAGGTTTTGCATCGCGATTCAATTTTTGTCGTGATTTCGTCTTGGGGTTGTAAGAGATTCATGGTTGTTAGTGGTCGTGACGCGAGGTAACAGTTCCTTGAAATTTTCACCTTATTTTTGACAGCTGAATGTCGAAGTTAACCTTTTATTGGTCAAACTAGTTATAATGGAAAAACACATTTCGCGAAAACTGTTTTCGTGTCGCTACGACTTCCGTCGTGCTGTCTCTCCTTGGCGCTAACGCAGTATTCTTAGTATGGTGTGTCTTATGAGTTTAATACTTATTTTGTTTAGTGCATCGTAGAAAAGCAAAAGTCGCGTGCGTGTGTTGGTTTAGTAAGCCGTTCAACTTTGGTTAGATCAATGTTGCCGTTTTTTATTGAAGAACATTATGTCCACATCGGGGCTTTCTGGAAAATTAGCATTGGACAAAGGGTACAGCAGTGGCAGGTCGAAGTTTCAGACCGTCAATATCAATAGTGTGTATAGTGGCAAGTCGTTAATTGCACCAAAAAGTTCAAGTGAGTTCGTATGCTCTCTTGGGTCATAGCGAATCCACGGTTTTCTTTGTTTTCGTAGGTATAACAAAAAATGGGCTTCAGTCTCTTGGCAAGACGACGGCTATCGCCCGTCGCATGCCCCCACCTGCTAATTTGCCTAGTCTAAAATCTGAAGGCGCTGGCCAAGATCCGAACGTTACTATTGTTCCTAGCGGTGTTTCGGGATGGGGTACGAATCAGAACACGGTTACGAGCGAACATTCAGAATCGAGCAGCGCGAACAACACTGGCCAAAGGGTACGATTTTCGGCGTTCGTTTGTTTCTGTCTTTATGAATCCTTCCCTTTCTCAGGTTCCTTCTCAGTCGTCGTATGGTACTGGAGCATCTGCATCCATTACGCAGTCTTCATCGACAAATCACTCTACGACGGCATCTGGCAGTACTCGTGGTGTTGGCGGTGGCGAGAGTGCGAAGCAGACATGGAGTTCTCGCATTGGAAACAGTGGACCGTCCGCGGAGCAAGGTTTCGTAGTGGCAGCGCAAGAGTTTCCAAAACTTGCCGGAAATCAAGCGGAGGAAGAGCTGAAGGGGCCAAGTTTAAGACCACAGAGTAGCCATTTTTGATATTTTCATTTCATTTCGTAAAGTATACGCAGTATCAGCTTTGTCTGAGCTTTATAGATAAGTTCATCATGTTTGTTTGGGAGACATGCTTTTGTACTCCTTGAATTTGTCAGTGATTTTAGTAATGGCCCACTAGGCTTTTAAAATCAGAGGGTGGCACTATAGTGTGCTGCATATGCCGATGAAGCTGTTCGTATAGTGGCTGTTTTAAATACTCTGAAATTCAGCATTTAGTGCATAGAAGAAAATTCGGGCGCATTTTCGGTTGTTTCTCTCAGCCGCAGGTTTCTTTGTACACTTTCAGCCTTAAATGACCCAATTTTTCTTGGCACAACGATGAAATGCAAAATCTAAAACCATCTTGTCCTTGGAAATCATTATTTTGTGATTAAGCTGCTGCGAAAAAAGAATAAAATAGAATTATCGACGGTTGCCTGCAGTTAAACGTACTAAATTCTATGCTGTTGATTTTAAAACAGAAATCCGACCGACTAGTGATATGCTCAAAGCTAATGAGATCAGCTATCCTAGTGTTTAAGTTAAATATGTAGCAGTAGCTGGATTCCATTAAAGTGCGTTCTCAGAGATGACTGAAGCCGCAGTTAACCGATTTAATGATTGTTAATTTATAAAATATTGACAGAATAAGTGCCCCTCACCGTTATAAATCAGGCTGAGGCGGTATCCTTGGCTTAGAAATTATATATTGGTTTTGTTATGCTACTTGCATAAGCAAACTTTGGAAAGTAGTGTTTTCTGAAGAATATGAGTAGCGCATTCCACGACAAAATATTATTGTTTTATCTTGTTAAGCACGGTATAAACATCATTTTATTTTTTAGACAAGTG
>UZAM01008644.1:10668-22675 GCA_900618415.1 Soboliphyme baturini | reverse complement strand
AATCTCCGTTGAACTTTTGATCATTAATAACCAACTTCGATCAGAATTCGGCATGTGTGGCATGCTCCAAGAAGAGACCTCTTCAGATCTCAAACCTTACATCGGAGGATCCAGCAGGTAACTGGAAGAATAATAACCTCAGGACATGGAGACTGAATATGAATGAATGTGGAAATGTGCATTATCTATTATACATATTATGTACTGCCCTTTGCGATTTGTGATGCCATGAAAATAGCATAAAACTTCATGCTGATGGTGAGTGTTAATGACACTAAACTGAGAGCCCTCATCTGAAAGTATGTTTAGTACTTGGGTAGAATTCACTTACGTTATCTGCTAAGGCATGTTGATCATTTGGTGAGTAAAATCACGTTTTAAGGAAATATAACTCGCAAACCGAATGAAAGACCCAAGCGTGGAAATGAACGTCATTAGGATATTACGAATCTGGAAAGGTGCTTTAGACAATGACTCATAGTACCAAAGAAAGAAAGGCAGTGACTAAAGACATCTTTCTTGCTAGAGGTAAGAAAGATGTCAAAAATGATCATAAAAGACTAACGGCGTCGGTATGATGGCACTATACAACGATAAACGAAAGAGACAAGCATACTGACTGATTCGATATTGGCTTCTAAGTGAGGAAAATGAGTTCGCTCAATATTACTTTAATATAACAGACGAAACCCATGCATTTCAAGTTGAATATTCGACAATGACATATCACCTGGAATGGCAATAATTCTCTTTCAACCGGCTCGTTGAGCAGTTATAAAGTATTTCAAGGTTTCAGGTATTCAACGCTATCTATTACTCGGTCTGGTGCATAAAATCTGGTCTTGGAGGAGTCATTCGTTAACTCGATTACTTCGTACAACTGCGACCTCTTACTACAATTTCTTTTACTGACTGTTTAAATTGACCATATATTAGTGCTTCTGCTGATGCTACTGACTACTGATATAACTTACTGAAAATTCTATTACCATATCTGAAGTTTTCCACTGAAACATTTATACTATTCACTCCAAAGTCTGCTATTTGCTATTTTTCACTATTATCTCTGCTTCTTACTCCTAAATCTACGAGTACAATCTATACAACTTATTCCAACGACTCGTTGCAAACTGCACTAGTCATTCTAATTTTTAGGTCACTACCTCTACTAACTGCTCTAAAATATGCTGCCTCTACTACATACGAAAATTTCTACTTTTACTGTACTTTCTACTGCTTACTGCTACTTCCTTCATCTTTTAGCATTACACAAACGGATCATTTCCATACATCGACATGGCTTGGATGGGAGCTTCTTGCCGTCGAGTTTCGCCGTGTGCTTACTAAATGGTCTCAACAATCCGGAGAATCAAAAAGTGACAGAACAGGTTTAAAATCATAACCGTTAGTGGTCTTCTGTGGACCAGTTTCACATGTTTACCATTGACCAAACTCCAAGAGTGATGCTGTCCTCTGCGCCTACAAGTTTCATGGACAGCTAGTGACGACCGAACTGACGGATCGCACCTCGAGACAGACAGTATGACTTCTAGCAGAGATGGTGGGTGAGATCAATGCTGAAACGGTCACCTAATGAAAAAAAAATAAACTAAATTCGTCAATGCCATAACACAGTCCTGTAATGAAAGAAGCGGTGATGAATCTTTGTTCCTGAACAAATTAGGGGGTGAAATCTTGATATCATACTGTACACACTTATAGCAGAGAATGTCGGTCGACTGCTTTAAATCTGATCCGCTTTCTCGACCGAGAGTAACTGAAGGTGGGAAGTACCGTAAGTACTCACTTCACCCCCCCCCCACTCCCACCCACACATATGCTCATATGATTAAGTAAAATTTAGCGACTTTCACGCAGCATAACCGTCACCGTCTTAAGCAGGTTAGACTAGCCGAACCGTCAATCATGCTCCATAAGTAAATAACGAAACTTTCGTCGTTCCATCAAAAAAACTTGTCAAACTGAAAGTAACACGCGACGTGTAAACTCATGTCGGTGGACAGCAGAGACCCGTTCGTGAACGAAGGTCGTTTAGCTGACAAGATGAGATGAGACAAAATGAGATGATCTGTATGTGAAAAATTAACTACATCAAGTAAGTTTAAAAGTACAGAAAAGTTACTCAGAGAATAATATCGGAGTCTGGAACCGCGCTGATTTACCGAGGACGATTTTGATTCGTTCGCATTAATATTTCATCTGTTAAATTCATTTTATTCAGTGCAGAATTTTTCTTAGAGAGTTAGAGAACCGACTAAAAAAGCAACCATGTCCGACCTATGTGAAAAAGAATGTGGCAAGTTTCTGAGAGGTCGATTTTGAAACAGGAAACTGAGCATTCACAGAAGAAAAATCGAAAAGTTTGCATGACTTCGAACACAGATCTCGACTCTGTTTTTTCTTTATTAATAAAAAAGATCAAATGGTTTTACACATAAAACGAAAGAGCGATGTCAAACTTTTTATTCAAAACGGCAGATGTGCCGACTTTCCTTACGGCAAACAATGTTATTTAACTGAAATGTGAGCAATCAGAAGTGCAAATCTGCATGCACAAACAGTAGAAAAGGAGGGACATTCGAATGACGCGTTTTGTCACCAGATGGCGCCTGGATTTGTACGGTTCTCGACTTCACGAAACACACGTGATTCAGCAGACAAAAAGCAGCTATGCCACGTGCGCGATGTACGATGATTCATAGCTGTAGGCGACGGTGGCGGCGAACGTCATGGAGATGGGATGGAAGACAATCAACGAGTGAACGAGCGAGAGAAAGAGAAGAAGGATAAATGAACGGAACCAACGGGGGAACACATCATACATGACATTGCTAATGAATAAAAACGATTAAAAGAGATGGAAGGAAAGCGAAAAAGCGGTGCCGACGCTGTCGGAAAACGTGGCTACGACGAATCGCGTGACCATTCAGTGCCTGAATCATTACCGAAAGCCACCGTCATTGTGGCAGTCGTCGTCATCGTGGTGAAATCAATACAGCCACAATAACAGTACAAATGTACGTACATTGAGAAACAGATACACGCTCTGAGAATGGCCCCAAAATTCAAGTTCAAATAAACGGCAGCTCACGTTCGCCTTGCATCCCATCAATGAAAGTAACTACTGCTCTTAGAATAATCAGTAACTTTTGCAGCCAACTAAAACGTACAGAACAACGAAAGACATACAGTACTGGTTAAGTACACGTACCGTGTAGAATTATGAAGACCATGATCAAAGTTCATAGCATTGGCCGACGATCGCATGACGACATCTCGTCCGTTGGCGCTCATTCGATGCAGTTTTTTTGGTGGGTCATCATCGGTGTCGGGCGGGTCATGTTTCGGCAACATCGGTGCCGGTGGTGAAGAATGGGCGATGTCCACAACGACGGCGGCGGCGACAGTTGATGACGACATCGATGATATGTCGATGTCGATGTCAGCATGGTTGTCCGGGTCACCGCCGGCTGTCGCAAGTTCCGCAGCCGCCGAGGCCGCTGCCTCCGCCGCCGCCGCGTCGTCCGATGTCGGAGACTCGGCGACGGCGACGGCTGTGGTAGTGGTACCGTTGCTCAGTACCGACTGCTCATCGGAGACCGCGATTTCCGATCCGTGGCAACGACCTGTAATACAACAAATATATTAACAGCAACTAACCATGCATTGAATGGTAAAGCAAATCAAAACAAAGTCATTGTCGAGGTTCATCGAGGTCGAAGGTCGTCCAATACATTACAGCGAATTTAGCTTATAATAAACCTACCGTTATTGCTGTAGTGGTCAACTTGATCGAGATAAGCGGCTGCTTCCAAAAGGTCGAGGATACTCATAATCGAAAGTGTACTGTTCTACATTGAAAGAAACAAGAAAATGAGGATATTGAGGGCGTTGAGGATCAAGGTGACACACGAAGCAACCTGCGCTCTGACGAAGGGCGTGAAAGACACTGCGGCGACGACGACTGGAAACAACAATCGAGCACAAGCCACAGCATTACTCTGACGACGAGGACGTCGACAGCGACGACAACGACGACGATAGTGGCGGCAACAGCAGCGGCGAAGAACACGTTGCTAATTATTCTCCAGCGACGACGACTGGTCACACTGGCACGCCGACGAACAATCCGTGAGAACAACGTGGTTCACTGGGCCATTTTGACCAATCAAAATTTAGCTCCGCCTTATACGTTATGTTGATTGGTAGAAATTTCAACAGCAGTAAACAGTCGCGTCGTTGGATAAACTTTAGCACGTGCGGATCGTGCATCGATCAGCCATCAACGGAGGGTGAAGATTATTGATCGAGAGACTGACAAAGCCATTAAACACATGCAGCACACGACGATGAACCGTGTGGTCGTTTCTGTGTGATGTCACACGTTAGGCGATCAGATGGTCCATCTGTCGGACGTAGTTCATTTTATCATTATCATTCGATATAACGTTCCGTCGACAGGTGATTAGTTAGCAGATCAATATGGACTGCGCGTCGAAGGCGGCGACCGTTTTGCCGCCCTGCGCGGCAATTTCTAGCGCAACAGGTGCATGTAGCAGTTGGCGGTTTTTGCTCTTGACGATTTTCTCGTCACCCGCCTTGTGACATTTTCCGTTGCCGCACGGCGACCGATGGATGACCTTCGCACATGACGACTGAAACGAAACAAGTCACGTTCCTCGTCCTCGTCGTCGTCGTCGTCCAGCTGCTGCCTCGATAAATGAACCAACCGTCTGTTAGAGAGGATCAGCGTTGGGGCGTAAAAACTAACCTCACCGATCCGATCTGATCCGCAAACGATCTGCGAAGCGTTGAGCATCGGCATCTTCGACCAATGCATTCGCTTCAGCTCCATATCACACCGACCCGCTGTGCGAGCTGAGCTTCAAGCAACAGTAGAAAAGAAAAGGATGAGAAAGTTTGTAACCGTAGCAATGTTCGTATTCCGTACATTTTCACGATGGAGGCATTTGTGACAACTGTTTTTTTTCTCATGAACTTCACGCTGAAGCGTTTATTTCAATTTCCATGTTATCAGCTAAAGCTGCCGCATTGTCAAGACATAATCATTTGGCCAGCATCTTCTGTTTCCTTCTCCGGGGGTGGAATTCATTTATCAATCTCGGAAGGAGGGGAAACGTAACTTTGTAGGGGTTCGGAACATTCGCCTTCCCTACCCTTACGTTGCTGGATCAGTTTTGGCACTCTGTTTTCGTGAACTTAATGAGAGGACTAACGTCATCAGTCAAAAAGTCTTATTTTAAGCGCAAAATCAGAGCAACCATATGATAAGAATGGCCCGATTCCCCTGTTTCCTTATCATTAACCAGAGTGAGGCAGTGATTCATTAACCTCGCAAAGAAGAAAAGCATGTGACCTTTCCGACAAGAGCTCGAAACCGGAACCCCTACTGACTGACCAACCCCTGTGTGAATTAACGTGTGGTAAATTCGTTGCTCAGCGGAATTTCGAATTTGTGGTTAAGCAATGATTCACTAGGCCGAAGTCGGACTCTGCACCTCCGTAGCTCGAAATCGACCTCTCATGCACTGTGCCACCCAAAACGATTGTTGGACATTTCGTTCTCACATGCCCAGTTTAGTCGGAAAGCATAGACTGAAAATGTCATACATGGGAGCAAATTTTATTTGCTGTTCCTTTTTTCGCGTCATCCTTTGCCACTTTGAAAAACTACAAACTGACTGATTCAGATTTGTGACGTCCACTCATCTGTACATTTTACATTTTGATATTCGGAGTTATGGAAGGAAAGATTCTTTTCTTCCGGTTTGGCACATGGCTTTATTGACCACAAAGAGACCGCGCCTACCTTTCTGTTCCTTCTTAAAACGTAAGACGTCTTCTTCTGTGACCTAAAATGACAGTAGTGGCAAGGTAAAGCTGCAGCGAGAGAAAAACAGAGTGCAGCTTGTTTATTTGATTGTTACATGGTTGTTGATCTAGTTGTCCTGTTTAAGAGGTACTCTAATACCAAACCTAGACGCATGGATCCTTGAGGAACGGTCTACGGTCTACTCTCTGAAAGGAGGTGGCTGAGTGTTAGACTCTGGCGAAAGATTCGGAAATTGCTCGATTCATGATGTCGCCAATCAAGAGAAAGACAAAAACCTGAAACTTACGCAAAATAATGCTGCTCAGACTTGTATGTTGAATTACGCCCTCTTTTGCAGCTAGTGCCACGTATATGACTGTAATCGTTGCTGTTGCCTGGTGTCATCGTCATCGAGGGTCATAGATCTATAACTACTCATTTAACTGTGGAATTATGATGTCCGTCATGCAGAAGACATGATTTTCAGATCAATTTAAGCATTAACGGCTTCGACTAAGAAGACACACCTCGTCGCTACAGATCTTCTCAAAATAGGTCAGGTTATGCGAGCATTTTTGAACTGATCACCCATTATTTTTCACCGTGCTTTGACTTCCATGAAAGAGGCATCCTTCAGATATCTTCTTTGTTCTTTGTACCATTTTATCGAACCACGAAAGTCTTTTATCTCTTTGCTCTTGCTGGTTTTCAGTAGACGATCTTTTGATATCCAGTGGGACCACCGGACGTTTCGAATTTTTCTAAGGTACTGATGTTGGATCCGGTCCAATCAGTTGATCTTCTTGACGCCTTACGATTGCAGACCTTTGACTCGTTGCGGTGTCCATCTCCGAACGTCGCTGCTGCTAATTCTTTGCGTCTGTTGATATCTGGGTCGCAGTTTTCATCGTTAACCACGACTCTAGTCAGATATTTAAAATGGTCGGCTTCCTCCATAATTCAGCCACTCTAGTAGATTTGGGTGTCGGTCGATGTTGATGTTCTCATTACCTTCGTCTTCGTCGGCTTGACTTATAGTCACGTCTCTTCTGCCGTTTTGCACCCATAAACGGTGAGGTCTCGTAGGTCACTCCACCCGTTGTTCGGCAACCCTGTATCATCCGCTTACTCCAGACCAATAAAGTTGACGGCTGGGTATCTGGATCATCTTCTTGGTCTGATGCGAATCTTTTTCCATGTATCGGCAGGTCACTGTAAAAATCTTTTATTAATTTTGTGCTATAGTTATATTTCCTACAAATCTGCGGATATTCAATCAGCTTTGCTGTATCGATTCGAGATCGAGACGCTCTGAAAAATCTTTTCGGCCTTCCAGCGGAAAGGAAGTTTGCAATCCACGAAAATAACTCCGGTGTTATAGGTTTCTATCAAAGTGTCAATTTTTCGATAGGATTAATAGACTCCTCTCACTTCTTCAGAGCTACACGGCGTAGTCACGCGGTCACAGTTTTCTTCTTAGTCGTCTAGAGGTCGTTTAAGCGCACAGCGACTCCGTAATATTTTAGTACCTACGGTACATTCTGCAAAACTGTATCAGTGCACTGAGTTCATGTTTGAACTTGTGGATTCAGAGATACCGTGAATTCGTACCGATGCAGTCGAAACGTAGCAGCTCGCTAGTTATCCCATAATACCTGGGTTATTTCTACGTGTATGTAAGCCTATGGTTAGTAACGTTGTGCAGGCGCCAAGCAGGTTTTTATTCGATTCGTCCAAATGACGCTATTTTTCATCCTTCCACCGCTGATACTACAATACCATGAAGCCATATCTGCTTAAACAAAGCCTTGGGAGAATAAGAGCACTTGAACAGTGAGAATATACCTCGTAAACCCAGAGAAGCGACAGAAGAAAGCGGACAATTACTGATATGTTGATTTCGGTATCGCTTAATTTTCTACGATTTGTAATCCCGTGTTTAGGTGAGTGAAAGAGGGATCCACCTAAGCAGTTAGGTTTGGTTTTTAAATGACAGTGTCAAGTGTTTTATTATCACTTCAGCATGCGGTCTTTTGCGTCTGTCCAACTGTGTGTTGCTGACATATCACATTGGACTATTTCCGTTATCAGAGGGCCTATGGTATACTATGTTCACTGTATTTATCTGTTTTCAGCACTCTTGTCATACTATACACGTCAGCTAATGGTAGAAAGAAGATTCTATACGCAGATCTGTCTCGAACTGTTGTTCCATCTTGCTACCACGCTTTCTTTTAAATCGAGGTCTGACTGAAACTCGATGAAAAACTCGTTAACTGAAGCAAGTCGATTGTCTTCAGCCAATTTGTTTAACAACACGAACATCCTTCTGGGAAATTTGTTGATAACATTGGTTACCAAGAGCAATGGAAGCAAAGGCGACCCTCCGATGTAACTCTGACTGGATGGTACCATCACTTCGGATGGATGATGGAGCCGATCGATAATATAAATTGGTTAAATATCTCTACTGTCTCATCTGCATGTTCCACTCGCACTTTTTCTGTGCTCCTGCGGACAGGTTGATGCTTTCCACATAGTAACACTCATCTTTCTACTTTGCAAGGATAAGAAAATAATTCTTCCTGATCAAGACTTCAACCCACTGCCTCCCGACCATCAGATGATAGTCTGTTACCGGAACAGTGGCAATCCTCCAATAAAGTTGCATCAAACGAAAGATTTGATCTTGCAACGGGTCTCTGCGATCAATTTAGAAGCAGAATGTCAGTCTTTCCCGATTAAAGTAGAATGTACCCTGTATGAAGTGCTGGCTGAAGAATCCATCATATCAATGGGTGATTTCAATGCGCATGTCGGAGTAGACGCTGAAAAGTGGAACGGCGTGATTAGAAAAAGCAAGGCCCTAGCGACCTCAACAATAACGGCATGAAATTGTTGCGGTTTTCTGAAAACAACGGACTGTCCATTATGAGCACCTTCGAGCATCGACGACTGCATCAGTATACCTGATACAAGGAAGGTTGTGCACAGAAGTCGATTATCAATGTGATCCTCCGATAACTACATTGTTGTTGGCACGCTTCACTGTAAGAAATGGCAGAAGCAACCAGAGAACCAAATGGCAAACTTTACCTTCGGTGAACACGAGAGCAAAACTTGCAAACAACATCGCAAGATGGCCTGAATACAGTCCGGTGATAACCACTGAGTGTGGAAGCTTATTAACAGGCATATTTGGGGCTTTCGCCAACTGCTGCGGATTCAAGGCGGTTGAGCAGCCGCCTGGAAATCAGAAAAGAACTTCTCGGTGAACACCAAAGGTACAACAGGCAGTCAAAGGCAAAAACGTTGCATTCGATAAACTGCTTGGAAGGACAGAATCAACTCACATACGGTAGTAGAAATCGCAGCAAAAGCAGTCGCGAAAGCTGAAGCTAATTCATGGGTAAAGTTCGATTAGGCCCTGAAGCCGAATTTGCCCCACTGCGGACAAGGCGGAACATCCGCCTTCTCCGAGATGTAAAAAGCGGCAGTCTTGCAGCCCGGAAGTACAAGTGCGGGCGTCTTCTTACAGAAGAAGAGGACATACTTCGGCGAGGAAGAACTCCATAGCTTTAAACCACCGTAGAAAGACTAACCTGAAAGAAGCTGTTGAAACCTCGAAAATGGCAAGACGCTGGAATCAATAAAATTCGCATGCAACTGCTTAAAGCTCTAGACAAATAAGGAATACTGTGGCTAACACGTGTTTGTCAAACTGTTGTGATTACGGCGTAGACGCCAGTAAGCTGGAGAACGTAGAGTCGTAATACTCCTGTTCAAGAAGCGAAACCTTAAGGAGTACTCATTTTATTGGGGTATTGTATTTTTGAGACCTTCCGGGAAAAATCTGCGCGTAAACGTTAGAAAGGAGGTGCCGCGGAATAACTGATTCCAAGATGAAAGAAAAACTATATGGTTTTGGTTCAGACAGAAGCACCGCTTACCAGATCCTTGCTACGTCAGATAGTGTAGAAATCGCCAGAATTCACTCATATGGCTCCAATGTGCTTTGTACCTGCAGAGGTAGCATGACTGAATCCAACGTAACAAGCAACTGGCGTATGAAATATTAACATTTGGGCAAAAATTCGACCCTTGTCGGCTATTCAGATGGATAAAGAAAAATTGCAACCATAAGGCGCACTTGTCAAACAGCATGATCGCATGTCTCGCACCCTCTTGTATTACCACACCAAAGCACCACGATTTCCCTATTATTCCTAGGTCAACGACCAGGAACCTTATTTTCGGCTGGGCGCACCAAAGTATAATGGGACCATCTCTTTGCTCAAAGGATTTAACAATTTCCCGAGAGAAAATTAACATTTCGCCCTGCGTTTAAGCCCGCAAGCTAGCGTGTAAAGCAGCTTGTCAACAGACTGCTCAGTTGCTCCACTGTCTTCTTAATTACCAACGGAAACACGATCAGTTCTTTTAGCCGTTACTTCTTCATTAAAACGACGATGAAAATTCACCAACAGGAAATATGAATAGTTCAACATAATACCTGACTGACTGTGTCTGAGAATGGAGGGGAATAATCAGTCCAACGTTGCTTCGACGTATCCAATGGACATAAAAGTGGCAACTCATTGGCTTGCGAAAAACAAGGACAGCGCTGTGTTTCGATGTGGTCATGCCAAAAAGGGCGGATTCACGGCCATGCCGCCCGACGTAAACTCCCCTTGTGGCTGTACTTTGTCTTGACCCATCTGATAGCTGATTAACCAGTAATAATCAGCACGCAGTCCAATCTCGCTTTCAATTTCGTTCTAACATTGTCATTTGGATGATTAAGTCATTGTGTAATACTATTTAAAAATTGCGGCATTCTTTCTCTGTCACTCTGAATCGAAGGATGAAAGATTGTCGGATCACGTAGTTATTCGAAAGAGATCAACCATTTGAAAGTGTAGTAATGATAGTTGTTGTAATCAGGTATTCACAAGTAACCGCTGACCACTTTTATGTCGGTAATAATTCAATGGGTAGATGAGTCACGTCTGCAACATGTTTAGGCTTTAGCCTTCTAAAAATTCGTTCAACAACTCATCCAAGTATGTTTCATGGTAGATACGCCAGTCCACTTGTTCATTTAGGTGGGGTGTAGGAAATCATTTTAATTCATGCTATGTTGAAGAACAATCGCTGATTTTTTCTAAACTGGTTCTTCCTTATGTAAATTTCACATGGAACAGAATGGTCACAGAACTTATTCAACTAACCGAATCTTGATCTATAGTAACAGACAAAACCTGCAAAGCTGGTGACAGTGATCCAATAACGCGCAGGGAGCATGATCAAATCAAAAAAATCTAAACCTATTCTTTCCACTACTCTTGGTTTACACCGAGAAGGATGAATAATATTGGTATTCTTAAGTAGATTGAAATCGGTAACTCCGTCATTTGAGAATATGCGAATATATAACTCTTGAAAATCGAGATTACTGTAATTAGCAAGCCATTTCAATCTAGCTCACAAATTCTTTTAAACGTGAAGTAATTTTGGATGTTTCTCAATTTATATTTAAAAAAAGGTTTTTGGTTTCATACACTAATTACAAGATATATCTTTGACAGTATATAGCAGTAAAAAAATGTCGGGCTGATCAGCAGCTTTCTAAATATGGACTCAATTTAAAAGGAAAATTTTCCTTCTTCGAACGGAATATTTCATTTTAAATTTCGCCGTTGCCGGTACCAAACCCGGTTAAAAAAGGAGGGTTGAAGACGGTGGCAAAGTCTCCCTAAAATTTTTCCATCTGATCTTCATGATACTGACGTCATCGAAAATTATACCGGCTCGGTCGTCGCCCGGGTTACCAAGGACCGCGCAGCCTGTTGGGGGACTGAGGCAGACTACGAAAAGTCGACGATCAGAACTTGCTCACTGCTTGCTGCCAGTTGGCGGCGTACCAGTACAACAACTGCTTAGAAGACCGACGGAACGGCGACGAAGATACCAGTCAGCAATAAAGTCGCCACCCGTTCTGAACGGAGGAAGCAGACAGCGCGATGCCATTATAGCACGTCCCAAAAGGCTCCACGAGAACGATACCAGCAATGGGAACTTTCAGTAGGCATTTGGTATACATACTTACTCAGAGGAAAAGAACAAGTTAGTTGATAAGGCCATGAAGTACCA
>UZAM01008642.1:0-11662 GCA_900618415.1 Soboliphyme baturini | reverse complement strand
CGTATCAAAGCAAATTTGCTTGCTACGACGATTATGGCTCGTGTCCTCGCCACATGTCAGGCCTAGTTTAAGTGGGAGACTTCTTTTCAGGCTTTTTTGTCATCATTATTACCAAAGGCTAGTAAAGGTTAAGCATCTTTGTTTGGATTGTTCATGTTAAAACCGTGTGAAGCGACACCACAGACTTAAATTAAGCTTCATTCACTGTCACGGGAGCGTCATATTCGATGTTTCACACAAGTCTGCTGTTCAGGCTTTGCTTGTCTTAGATGAAGAACCATAACAACAGTTCTTCGGTGAATCATTAATATTCCAGTGCTAAAATAACGAATACCTCACTGTGTGGCAGAGGGAGTTCAATGCAGTTTGCATGAACTTCGCTGTACTTGCAACGCAGAAGTAACGTTCCACACACTGTGCATCAATGATCTGATGCTACAACTGTAAAGCTCCTTGTTCTTAAAGAGGATTTTAGAGACGAGGCGCATCACATGATGTGACTTATTTTCAAAATAAGGTGAAGTAATTGCATGGTGGTGGGCATCCTTGTCTCATATCTCTGTAGCAGGGGTCCACTAAGTGAAATGTGTGTCCCTTAGGCATTCTGAGAAGCTTCTTGGTCCATCCCGCGGCAAGAAAGATTCTTCATCATCTTCTTCCTCAGCCGCTTCTTCTTTCAAATCTCCGAGGCAAACACGTCAGACTGTGCTTCAACGTTCCTGATCCTGTACCAGAATGTGACCTTCGGTAGAAGACAACCTGAGTCTGGAGCAGACTCCTTCCATATATTTGCATTAGGTTAAGCTTGGAAGATCCCTGAGCCTTCTGTCATTCGGTTGAGCAAGAATCAGTTGCTTAGCCTTCCTTTCTGGAGGCATGCGCAACACGTGCCCAAACCATCTCAGCTGTGACTTCTCAATTTCAAGAAGCAGCGGCTGTACACCAAGGCTTTAGCGGACGTCTGCATTGCGGAGCAAATCGAAATGCGTAAGGCCAGCGACTCGTCTCAGAAAGCCCATTTCAGTTGCTTGTACCCGAGATCTAAGTTTTTTGTCATGGTCCACGACTCATGGCCGTATGTAAGCGTGGGATAAAGATTGACTTGAATACCGAAAGGTTAGTTTTCAGACTCAACTCTGTTTTAGTCACAATGGATCGGACTAGTTCACGCAAAACGCCAGTGGCTACTCCAATTCACCGGTCGATCTAATCAAATTTTCCATCACTAATGAACGACTCCGTCGTACTTGAATTTCTCCTCCTGCTCCACTGCCTCTCCGTTGATACAAAGAGAGCAACGTTCAGGAGAACGAGAAAGCACTAGACTTTCCGTTTTAGATACGTTCTCACGCATGCTGGCTACGTCGCACTCAGATGCGAACCTTTCCAGCGAGCGTTATTCATCAGTTTCATAACAAAATAAGATCGTCTGCAAACAGCAACCTTCTCGTCTCCACACCTCCTACACCGATGCAGTCATCGCCTTGGCTGCATCTGACTATTCTATGCAAGTGCAACAGAAACAGAGAGGATACAGAACGCAGCCTTGGCGGAGACGAGTGCCAACGTTGAAAGGCTTGGATTTAACGCCATTTACTTTGACGCAGTACCTGCTATCAGCATATAGTGATTGGATGGCCCGTAGCATCTGCGCATCAATCCCATATGTTGACAGGCATGCCAACAGACTGTTGCGCGCGATCCGGTCATAACCTTTCTGTAGGCCTACAAGGCGCATGTACACCGGATGGGCGAACTCCCACGATTTCTCAGTGATCTTGTCTAGGGCGAACATTTGGTCAGATGTTCTTCGACCAGACCGGAAGTAGCAATGCTCTCGTATCTCGGAGTCAGTTATTCCGCGACGCCTCCTTTTTAGCACCTTAACGTAAAATGTACCTAGGAGGATCAGTATGGTAGTGCCATGATAATTGGACCACTCTCTTTGGTCTCCCTTCATAAATGCGGGTACAACAACCCCCTTTCTCCAGTTCGATGGTGTTTTCCCCATAGCCATTACAGTTTAACAGATACGTAAGCCGGTACGCCTTTTCACTTAACGCTTTGACCATTTCAGGGCGAATTTCAGCAGTTCCAGGTGCCGTTTCACATTTTAAGCTTTTCACAGTTTCTATGATTTCATTTGCAGAAATGGTAATATCCGTTCTTTGCTACCGCACAAGCTAGTCTTCCTGCGATTGCTCGGTGTTAGGGAGTTTCTGAAAGTGCTCTGTCCATCGTGGAAGAATGTCCTAATCCTCTCTAAGATGGTATCCATACTTGTCCTTGAAGATTAGTAGACTGTTCTTCTTTTCACCTCGGAGCCGGCGGATGGTTTGTCAGAACGCTCTGTTTGCCTCTAGAAGTTCGACTCTAATACCTCGCCGAACTTTTCCCAGGATTCAGCTTTTGCTTTCGCCACTGCGTTAGTGGCCACATTTCACACTTCTATATATCGTATGCGAGTTGAAGGCTTTTTTGCTTTCAAGCCATTTCTTGAATGCAGCAATGCAGGCTTCTTCTCTTTAATTGCCAGTTGTACCTCTGGTGTACACCAGGAAGTTCGTTTCTGACCTTCAGGCGACAGGCCAATCCGTTTGGATCCGCATCATTCAGCGGCAGCCTTGAGTATGCCGCTCTTAAGAGCTGCCACTGTTTCCACGTCATTGGTTATAACCGGAATCTGTTCAAACCGTCGTGTTATTTGCAAGTTTCGCTCTCGTATCCGCCAAAGATAATGTTTTCCATTTGATTGTCTGGTTGCTTCTGCCTCCAGATATTCGTATGATACTCCATTGCTTACGGCGTATCTTGCCTACAATGAGGTGGTGATTGGTTGACAGCTCTGCGCCTCTCTTAACGCGAACATCCATTACATAGCGCCGTAAGTCCGGCGATACGTTTATCAAATAGATAATTGACTTGTGTGCACAAGCTTCCCCATACCAGATATATTGATTCACACTTCGATGTTCAAAGAAGGTGTTCATAAAAGACAGTCGGTTGCTTGCGAAAAACGGCAACAACTTCATACGGTTATTGTTGAGGTCGATGGGACCGTCTGTCCATTCATGCCTTTTCACTTTTCTTTGTATGCTTCGGCATGTGTATGAAAATCGCCCATTGGAATAAGGGACTCCATAGTCGGCTCTTCGTGCAGAGTACACTTTACTTCCTCAAGGTAGGACTCATATTTTTCCTCTAAACTGGGCGCATAGGCCTGTAACAGTGTCAGCGCTTTAGCCTATTGTCAGAAGATTGCCACTCTTCCGCTGTCCTAATTCTATACAATGAGTGTATCAGCCAGGTTGGGTTTTACTAAAACTCCAACACCAACCCGAGCGTGCTCAAGAGTCCACCTTTGTCGAATTGGTATGTTGCTGCTTCATCAGCTATCTGCTGCTCTTTTCGTCTGAGTGACTGTATGTTCCAATATGCGACTTTGATTTCCCACTGTCGGTATCATTCGTGGGAGCCTTATCTGACGTAATGTAATGGCATGGCGACGTCTGCCTCCTCCGTTCGGAACTGGTAACGGCGCCACTGCTGATCGGTACATTGGTCGTTGTTTTGTCGATTTTCGGTAACTGCTGTCGTGCTTCTATTCCCCCAGCTGCCAGGAGCAGTCAGCAGGTTCTGATCGCCGATTTTTCGCAGTCTGTCTGAGTCCCCGAACAGCCTTCCCGCCCCTGGGTTACCCAGGCGAAAGGCGAGTCGGTATATTGTTCGATGACGGCGATACCACGAGGGGCAGGTGGCTACGTTTTACGGAGACCTCACCACGATCGCCAGTCCTCTTCTTTTCTGATCCACGCTTGGGACCGGCAACGACGGAGTTTAAACATTTCAGACATATGAAATTGTTAGCCACTCAAAAAAATTTTCTTTCATTGTTAGCACAATTGTTTCATATATTGTTTTTAATGTATTTGATGTTTAATTTCAAATGAAATATTTGTAAATAGTACTTTTCTACCTCTGTACACAGAAAATTTCCCGAGTCAATATTCATGCACTTTCAATGCTTTCCGTTTCAACAGAGGTTTCCTCGCACAGGTTTCTTGAATGAAAGTAAACACTGATGGAGTGGTTTGTTCCCATGTCCATTGCATGATCGAAACATGCTGATTTATTCTCCGATGGGCATTTGTTTATGCCGATGTAATAAATTGTGGCTAGCGAATACTGTAAAGCCTTTCAGTTCATGATTAAATTAAACTCCCTCAACGTGTTGCGAATGCAATTCACTGATTTGACATTAATTGCTGTTTTGCGCGTAATATATCATGTATCAAATATACCGCTTAATTTTCCATCACTAATTTTCTATTTAGATATGGCCAAATTTCCGGAAAACTAAGTGATGATCAGCTTAAACACCTGCTCGACAGAGTCACTGATGAAGTGCAAGAATCCCCCGTTTCCGTGAAGGTGATAACGATACTAGGAAAATGAATAATTTTCTCACTGAATGGTGAATATTTTAGTTTGATAGACGGAAAGCAGCTTTTGACTTGGACGATGAAGATTTTTATTAAATGATTTATATGTTAATTTGATAAATGAATTTTCTTCTTTCTGGTCTTTTGTTAAATAGTGAAAAACTTCAGGTTTCTGCCTTCTTAAAATAGTTTTGCACTCGTGTTTTTAGGTAGCTCACTGCTTCACAATGCGTGTGAATTGATTTTTTATAGTAACATTTTCTACAGCTGTTTTATGAACTACTAAACCAAGTTTAATGGTGTGTTTCATAAGTTGTTTATTGGCTTTCGTAAAACTGAATTACATATATGTTTATATAGGCTTGCAAATACCATGTGTTGCTCACTGTCGATGACAAATATTGTTCCTTTCAGATGACAAAATTCCGGCTGTATCTTCATAGAAACTGTTATTAACTTACTTGTACGGCCGTAAATTTCTTGAGTGATATTCGTTTATGTTCACTTCTTGATGTAATCCAATCCTATGTCGTCTCAATCTCGAATGGAATTTTATTGTCAGACTTTGCGCTAAGGATTTATTTATTAAAGCAGTAATGCAATGAACAAGTTTTAGTGTGGTAGCTGTAAATCCGTTTTTCCTGTATAAATTTCCTCACGGAAATACCTATGAATAATTCACTTTCCCAAATCCTTGTAAATAATTTCATTGAAAATGTAGAAACCTAACCCTAAACAAAAACCCACAATTGTAGTGTCATGTTCTTTGTGAAAGGCGGCGACAGTTTATTATTTTCGTTGACCATGGAATGTTTCAAGAGTATTTTTTCTATGCAGCAGATGACAACTGAAAATCGTTCATTCCGCTACAATAGCACTAAATATTAAAAAGTCAAGAGTAGCATTGCGTACTACAACGTTCACTTTCTTCTGAAAACAGATTGTAGGATGTGATTGAGAAGTGCTGATAAGAACTGATATGCTTGCGAGCACATGCTCCAATCCCTGGAAACGTATTACCTGCTCTGTAGGGTACATTGTTAAATTTTGGTTGTCAGGCTGCAGCAGATCGCATACTACTTTCATTAGGTTTGTTTATAGTTAGAGCGTATCATTATTTTTTAATGAGTTATTAATAAATCCGTCCTTGCCGTCTAAGAATCAGCCTCTTGAAGGTGAATGTCGCTGTTCCTTTTATGACATGACAAATTCGTCACATGGCAGCGCCGAAAACGCTTTGCGATCCTGCCGGTGGGCTTTCGAGACAATGTCATAACTGTAGTTAGCGAACTGAATGGGAACACCGTCCAAATATGTCATTAAGCTTAGGGTGCTTGGTCGACAGAATCAATGCTTCGAATGATCACTGCAAAACGTTTGAGCTAAAAATCGGCAATGGAATTACATTTTCATCATCAGCGAATCATAGACCGCATGAGCATTGCAAACCGAGTTTAACTGCATCCTAATAGACGCAAATGGCTCGCATTGTTACGCGAGGTTCATGTTATCATAATGGTTCAGAATTGGTTACATAATTTCGAAGTTGATCAATGAAATTCACAAATTTCTTGCCAAAAATGGCTTCTGTGTGCTTCCACATTCGATGTAACGTCGAATAGTGGTACAAAGACTAGCAACGTCGGGAGGCGCAGTTTGGAGCGGGAGAGTGATAGTTAAATCGCCCTAGATTTCAGAGTATTTTAGCGTAGATATAAGAAACCAATGGGGTTCAAATCAAAGTGAATATTTGTAATATCGAAATCAACCACATTTAAATCATTGGTATCGTTAATGTCAGTTACATATGGCTGAATGGAAAATTAGTAAGAAAGATCGATAGGACTACTAGAATGTACAAGTGGTAATTGGTATTGATGCAACGACACAGCTGTTTGGTAAACACTGAACTCGCGTTAAGTGTGAATCATGTGCATGCAAAGTGCGAGCATTAGTTGCATCACACATGCACTTCAGCTACCGCATTCTAGATTTACTACTATAAATCTTTGCAAACACTAGAGTAACGCAAATCTTACCAAATAAAAGTAATTCAAACCGATTGATGATGTTTTTAAGCGAACACTGTGCTACTAGTCGAATTCCCACACGACAGTCAATTTCGATGGAACGGGAACGGCAATAAAGGAAGTCTCATGCCTTTGTTCATCTAATATGAGCTGCACAAAGATTCTTCCGAGTAGTCGAAATGTAGTATTAATAGTGCTTATATTTGAGCGTTAATTTTGTGTGCAATCGACTGTTACATTTATCGCGCTTTCACGTTGCTGTCAGTTCTTGCGAGGTCATACTTGGCTATCCTAAAAAATTGAAGAAGGAAGTTTGCAAAAGATTGAGAAATCAAGGAAAGTTTTCACATGGTCTACTCCGGTCCTAACAAACTTTCCGCTGTACCCATTATTCACCTGCTCTCGTATGCCATTTTTGTCGTTTTTCAAGAAGGTCATCGTACAGCATGTATGAATGGCTGCATGCAGATCCACATTCTAGATGCAATGGTTCTGCGTTACCGGTACCCATAAGGCACTTCACTTTGAAATTGTGCTAACCTGCACCAAGCATGGCGTACCCTGCACATGATTCATTAAAATGAGATGCAAGATGGTTGAAGATCTGATTCCATGTTGGATACTGGTCGCGCACAAGTCATTTCGCTTTAAATCGTTTAAATGATCAATCAGTCAGTTTCGATGACCGCATGTCCCTTCATCTTGCTGTGACAAACTCAGTCTCCAACCTTCTTAATCCTCTGCCAACATTTTGAGTTTCGACGGAAGATAGCCGGATCTGGATTAGAGCCTTCGAGATACTGCCTCCAGGTCTTGGCTGTCTCCGGAGTTTTGACCGGTCATTTGCAACACGCTTCCAAGTCATCGCGGTTGTGACTTGGCAGTCACGAAAATCAGCGGCTATACAAGGGTCTCTCGAATATCTGAACTCTGTGCCATATCGAGAAGCGTAAGCCCAAGAATTCGTCTCAGAAAGCCCATTTCACCCGCTTGTACTCTAAATAAAGTTTTTTCAGTCAAGGCCCACGATCCATGACCGTAGGTGAATACATCGGATGATCTAATTGGAATGCAGGCAGTTTAGTCTTCAGACTCGGCTTTGTCACAGTTACAATGGCTCGAGCTGGTTCAGACGGAACGCATGCTGACCATTCCAGTTCACCAGTCGATCTCTGAACCTGCTCCATTGCTTTCCCGTTTATCCGAAGAGCGTAACGGGTATGAGAACGAAAAAACATGTACTTTTCGTTTCAAACACGTTCACATGCATGCCGGATACATCGCATCTTGCTGCGAACCTTTCTAGCGAGCGTTGTAGATCAGTTTCAGAAGATGCCGATAAAACAAGGTCGTCTGCAACAGTAACCTTCTCGTCTTCACATCTCGTACACCGATACACTCATCGCTCTGGTTGCTCCTGACTATTCTATCCATGCCAGACGCATACAGGAGGTGGGACTGAACGCAGCTTTAGCGGAGATTTTCGACTTAGCGACTGATCGAGAACCTGCTATCAACAAAATTATTCAAAGACTCGTAGCAACTGGTCATTGATTCAATATGCCTGCAGGCGCGCACCCACCGTGTTGCACCCGATTCTGCCATAGGCTTTTTCTAAATCAGCAAAGCTCCTGCAAACCGAATAAGCGAACTACGACTTTTCCGAATAATCCGGCGCAAGACGAAGATCTTGTCAGAGGTACTTCTGATGTGCATGAGGCCACCTGGTTCTTCTTATATCTCAGAGTCATCTATTTCGCGGCAACTTCTTTCCAGCACCATTGCACCATAGACTTTTCCAGGGAGGTTTAATATGGCAGTGTGTAGATATTTGGAGCAGTCTTCATGGTCTACTCCTTTGATCATGGGTACTACCACGCCAGTTCTCCAGTCCATTGGTTTTTTCTTTCAAATCATTCCGGATTCACAGAAATGTGTTAATCACAACGTGTCATACACCTCGAAAAAGCATATGCAGAATCTTATCAAAATCCATAAACGTACTATGTGTTAGCCTAAAGCTTTATGAATTTTGGGCCGAATTTAATCGATTCCAACAGTTTTGCTATTTGCAAGCCTTTAATTGATTCCGTGACTTTGTCTACTGAAAGAAAAACATCTACTTCTCTCCGGAAGAGTGTTCTTGTGAGTGCTGAGAATTATTGAGTTTCTCCAAGTACTTTCGCTAAGGTATATCCTCTTCCTTGGTAAGAACGTGTCTTAGTTTCTCCTTCAAATCTTGTATGTTGCACATCTTTTCACCGTAGAGTTTGCGGATGATCAGTCACAACGTTTTGCTTTCCGTCTGAAAATTTGACTCGAATACCCCCTCGAGTACTTTCTCAGGAATCGACTCTAGCACTGCAATTTGGCCAGTGATTTCCTTATCACCTTGCATGCTGCTTCAGACAACATTCGAATATAAGGTTCTTTTTGTTTCTAAACCACTCCTCGAATATAGCTTGCTTCTCCCTAGCAACCATTTCAATCTCTGACGTGCCACAGGAAGTTCGCTTCTGACTTCTGATCAGCAGGCCAACAAAATTTTAATTCACACCATTCAGCGGAAACCCCTAGCAAGTTCTACTTCCAAAGCGACCACGCGATTTCCATGTCAGGCGTCGTTACTGCAATCAGGTCCAACCATCTTTCGAAGCTGTTTTTAACTTTCATTTCGGTATCCGCCGAAGGTAATGCTTTTCGTTAAATTCTGTTTTTGCTCCTTCCGACAGGTCTTCGCATTGTACTCCATCACTTGTAGCGGGGCTTGCGAACAACATGGCTATGGTTTCCTTATTGCTCTGATGATCTCAAAATGCTTAAATCCATAACAGGGGGCTGTAAGTAAGACGATATAATAATGGAATCGATCATCAACCTTTGTGTACAAACTTCTCTATACCAGGTGTACTGATGTACAATCTACCAGGTGTACTGATTTCAATGCTTGAAGAAGGTGCTCATGGCATATAATCCGTTGTTTTTACAAAGGCGCAACCACTGCATGCTGTTGTTGTTAAGGTCGGTATGGCCATTCTTTCGAATCATACCTATCCACTTTCAATGTATGCTCCAACACGCGCATTGCAATCGCATGAATGACGGATTCTGTAATCGGCATTTCGTACAGAACGCCCTCCACTTCTTACATGAAGGCCAGTATTTTTCTTCCAAATTGGGAGCATGGGCCTGTAGCAAGACGAAAGCTATGGCCAATAGCAACCTCTGTCAGAAAATTGCCACTGTTTCGTTGATAGGCTTCCATTCACTGATCGTGTCAGCCAGGTCAGACTATATCAGAACACCAACACCGTCTGAGTGCGTATCGTGAAGTCGACACGCAGAATAGTTTTTACCTCCAGAAGTTAAGAATTCTAGAACCCTGGCTCTTCGTTGACGACAGTTAACTGTGTCTAGTCAGTATGTTAAGGCCGCATCAGCTCCCTGCGGTTATTTCCTTCCGAGTGAGGAGACGTTCCAATTTCTGACTGTCAGTGTCTTTCCCGTGAAACCCTTCATTACATGCTATCATGACATCGCGCTGTCGGTTTTCACTGTTGAGAGCAGGTAGCGACTTCGTTACTGACTGGAATTTCGTCATCGTTTTCGTGTCGATCATAGGCAGCCGTCGCCTTGCCGCCATGCCTCCAGCTTCCAGAATGTGTGAAGCAGGTTGTGACTGACGACCGTTTACCGTGTGCCTCAGTTCCTTAACAGCTTGCGCGGTCAGCGATAACCCGAGCAATAACCGAGCCGATGTGACGTTCGATAACGGCAGTAGTACGAAAGACATATGTGTCTATTTTACGGGATACCTCGCCCCGGTCAGCAGCCATCTTCGTTTTCATCCAAGCTTTGAACTGGCAACTGCAAAGTATCACTTAAATAATATACGTAAATGGTATTTTGCTTTTAAGTTCATGGAAGTTCAGTGTCAGTTTAGAAGGTAAAAAATCTTGATTTACCTCATGCTATCAGTTCCATGATGACAAACACTGCTGTGATGTACGAAATGTAGGACTAAAATAAAATTTTTGGCCTCATTTTTGTGTCCGTAGCTATTTTATCGGAAGACTTTGTACTTCAACAACTTCAAAATTTTAACTTTAAGCTGATTAGAACAGGCTGTTATAAACAAGAGCGAAAAACAGCTTTTAAAATTCAAAAACTGAACAATCAAACTGATGATGAAAGAATTCAGAACTTGTTTGCATAGATTTCGGGGTTTTTAAGAATTTCGACGGAGACCGGAATGCAGAGCAACGATGAAGTTTTTGAGTAAGCGTGAGCCAGTTTATTGCGCATAACAAATTTGATCATTATATCGTCTGCATCTGCCTTAAAAACAAAACAGCTTTTTGATGATATATTCACTGCGCATGTAAAGTATAATAGCGCAGTGGTACAAACTTTTGAGAAACCGGTGACGTAGCCGTATGAACCTTCGGAAATTGATAAATTATACAGTACTACGTACAGTGTGCGCAACTACAGACTTAAGCATATGTTTAGCGGAACGTGACGTGTAATATCTGCTGTGCTGACGTTCCTTTACTAAGCTCAGCGTTTGACGAGCCATAAGTAGTTGCAGCTAGTGTTAAATACCCGGACACTTACCTATGCTCTGCAGTCGTATTTGATGTTGAAATGTCGAATCTCCGTAATTACATTCCGCAGTGTTACCGCGCTCTTTTAATCGTTATTTTAACCTTCTTGAGATCGCGCAGTGAAGGTTGGTGCTGTGTACGTACTGTGGTATTTGGTTATTCACTGAAAAACTATACTGTTTTTTCGGTCTGTTAAAGTTATCTTGTTGCATTTATCTACGTTGCGCTAAGTGATCATTCGTACTGTTCAGGAAAAGGTGCTTGTATACGATCTTAGTGCTACGCGATAGATGATGAGGTTGATTCTTGACGTATATAATGCGGTTAAAGCATGAGTCTCCCAGATAGGACAGCTGCATGAAGTTGTCCAGTGGTTGATCGTGTAAAGAGCGTGCCCTGTTTTCTGTTCGATATTCGCGATAGGTGCATCTCGATGACTGAATGTAAATAGTTGGAACACACAGTTTCTTCACGGGCGGAGCTGACAGAATACGATAGCTGGTATGCATTCTGCTTGCTTGTTTCTTGTTTACGGTGTTTCTTCACTGCGAAAGATTACGTTACTCACAGGTTCATTCCTCTC
>UZAM01008633.1:2694-13160 GCA_900618415.1 Soboliphyme baturini | reverse complement strand
TTCACTTACCAGACGTGCGTTAGCCGACTCTTTTCTGACTCATGACTCAACCTCAGCTGCCACCGCAGTGACTCATCAAAAACGATGATATCAATATTTGGTGCAATTTGCAACTTGGTGCATATTCAGGCAAGCGCAGACGCTTATATACATAAACATGTAAGCAAGTGCAGCTAATTTCTGACACCGTTTCACCCTTGACCCACATAAGCAAACTAGCACAACTGTTAAACCTCAAATATTGAACAATGACATATTGACAGATATTTACACAGCAGAATACAAACGCGGATAAATTTAAACATTTACACATTAGTACTCCAAAACATTATTTAAACATTCACACCCCTGTTTCACGCGCATTCATAAAATCGAGCTGCTGCCTCTTTGCCAACATTTAGCACTCCTCTTCGCACCACATTCGAACTGCCTCGTACTTCATCAGCTAGTTGGCTCTCTTGAAACTCCTGATGTCGAAGAGAACCTCACAGTAGCCGTTAAAGCGGTACAGTAAAACTCATTACCAACTTTTCGGCGATGTCTTGCACCACGTAGCCAATTATGTACCGACCACAAATATGACAGTACTTCAACTGGTACTTTAAAATATTACCCATTACAAGCTGGAGAACATTTAACTGCAAATGAGTGGAGCAAGCGTTTGGAAAGGAATGCACACTAAACAGGAAACTATAACTTCATTCAATTGAATTGCACATCGTAAGTGCTTTTCTGTTTTCCATGGATTTTATCACTGGAAGGGTTCGATGGTCGTCGTGCGTCATGTCATTTCATAATCCCTTAAGAATAAGGTACTTAAAAAGCCAAGGGCGTGATTCTCTTATTTTACATACTCTCTAAGTTCATGAGAGTATGAAGTCTGTTAGTCGATCACAAGTAAGTATTTAAGAAAATTCTCTTACGTTGGACATATGGATATCTCTAAGCCTTTGGTTAGCGTTTTTCCGTTAATGGAATATTTTGACATTGATGAAAAGCTTGCACTGCTACCGTATACACTTGGAATCATACATTCAGTATGCGTCATCATATATCTCACCCAAACAGTAACTCGGAAGGTAGAGCGCCAAATTTACACCGGTAGATCATGGCTTTAAATTTCGATCGGGCGGTCCATTTACATCCTTTCGATGTAAATTAGCGAGTACTATCATTTAAGGAAGCATCAGACTATATGCTGCACTGACTATCAAACTCACAATACTGTTGTAGAGAAATGACACTTCTGGACAGAAGACGTCATGAACAGGACCAACGTCATACCGTCAGCTCCATGAAAGTGTTACTAAAAAATATGCAATGAAATGTATAAGAAGCCTACATCCCAACGACTACAAATATCCTTTCGTTTCTATTCGCACATACGATTTC
This sequence comes from Soboliphyme baturini, assembly GCA_900618415.1. Taxonomy (NCBI): domain Eukaryota; kingdom Metazoa; phylum Nematoda; class Enoplea; order Dioctophymatida; family Soboliphymatidae; genus Soboliphyme; species Soboliphyme baturini. The sequence continues at coordinate 11,768 of UZAM01008633.1, read as the reverse complement.
ATTCTTTAATCATCGTCCCTCTGCACAAAGCACAAGCTGACGTTACCTCTCAGGAGAGGTTAGATATGAAAGTAGGCCATATTTTCTGTCTCTGAATCAATCTGTTTAAACGTACTAATTAAACAACGACATTGGCACGTGCAACAAAAGTTTCTCACAATTTGAAAGAAACAGAACAAGTAAGAGAAAATTTTACCTCTGACCTATTTTTTCATAAATTACTCTTTAATTTGATTTGCATCCTGAGGGACATTCACATCCAGGGGTACGTTTGGAATGATTTGACCGACAATTCATGCTGTGCAATACACAATGACGTTTTCGTTCGTTGGTTAGTCGATCAGGAGGTCAGCATACAACAGGAATGAGCAAGATAGATACAGGCATCCGTTTATACACGAAATAAATCGTCTACGATACAGCAATTCGTGCCTTACAGAGAAAGTGAAGAAAAGTATAGAATACAGCGGATATCACAAACCAGGAATTTTCTGCTCGTGCAAGCGGCTAAAGAGCTACATGCGATCCATTCTTTCCTCATAGACACAAACGGCGGTTCCAACAATGCATCGAACAGCGAAGTGAAACTGTGACAACACAACGGCAAGCAACAAATGCATTCCGCCCGTCCCCCTCCCAGTGCATGTATCTGGCTCGCAGTGAAAGTTGTATGATAAGCCGAATAGGTATCGAACAACGCTGTCATTTGGCTACTCCTACTACTTCACTGACTGAGGATGAATCCGACGCAGCGATCACGAAGACCAGATGCTAGAAGGCGTTGCAACTGGATAAGAGTGACGAGAAACAGAATCAAGAGGCCATACCTTCTAACAAACACGTATTATGGCAACAACTAAAAACAACATAGGATGTTTCGATATTCAGACTTGCACTGTGCGCATCTTTTGTTGTTTCATTTCCCTTCTTCCTTCTCATGAATCAACTCGCACTGACCAGCCGATCGTAATGCGCTTCCGGCCCTAAGGACAGCTGATAAACGTTTCGATTAAATTATTTTTATAGGCTTCACTTTCATCCTTTCCGACCTCGCAGACAAGCACTTCCGTCCTGTTCTAGCAAGTCTTAACTGGCTGCTACAATATTACTTTAGATTGCCTACCAGCAAATAAAGTGATACGTTATCGAACGACCAAGACACCATCTTGTAGACCAGCTGCCGGCTTAGAAATCTTCAAATAGTGTCAATCACCAGTAGTTATAAAAAAAACCATCGTATTAAGACGCATAACAATACAATATGCATACCTTATTGTCTAGTTTCTACCGAATCTGCCGTCGTTTACATGAAAACAGTCCGTTCAGCGAAGGCGAAAATTCAAAGCAAATTTTACTAAACACAACACGATAAGGCACCTTTCATCAAAACATACCCAAAAAACTAATGTACTATGCATAGAACTATAAATAAGGCAGCGAGCTAAAACGACAAAATGTTCGTCGTGTCCTTCAACACGGTTCCACATCAATTTAGGGAGTACTTGTCCATCATGCTGTTCATCGACGAGATATTGTTAACGTTGCTATACTGGCAAGGCCGAGGCTGTTCGCCAAAACAATTATAGATGAATTCGCCTGGGACTCCGTCCTGCTTACAATAAGGCACCTGCGTTGGTGGCGGCATCGTTGGTCTTATAGACGGGTTGCCGTACGAAGGTCCGTCGCCAACGATGCACTGTGAAGCACACACTCCGGAATAAGGACCTTCAAACCTCGGTCCTAAACCAGCAACAGGGCCGTCTCGCTGGTACTCGAAATACCGTTGCTGTTCGTTCAGGTTGCAGTAACTGACCCCCGGTGAATTGAAGAACGTCGGATTAAGCGACGATTCGCTTGGAATGCGGTAACCGTTCATGACGTAGGGACAGTCCGCATTTGGTACCATTTTGGAGGCAATTGCACTGGTAGCACAGTAGTTGTCCGCCGAAGCTACCAAATCAGGAATGAAGTAGGGTTGACGGACATCTTCGTCGATTTCCAGCCTCTCTTTCTTAAAACAGTGAATCTGCTGTTGAAAGACGTGGTCATCGCCGTCGGGCCTTGAGAACCGAGCGTCGAACGCAACAGGGGGCCCAGAAGCAGGCTGAGGTTGTTTCATCGATCGTTTCGCTTGCTTCAGTTCGGCGACGTTGTTGTTCCCTGAATCATGCACAAGCTGAAGAAATAAACTATTGGAAACTGCGATGCCACTGTGAGCCACAGCTTCATATGTGGAGTTTGTTGCTACGCTGCAAAGGGAATTTAAAATTGCACTGCCATTCGTTGTGGCACACGTCGAGGGCGGAGCATGAGGATCAACGGTACCGGTAGAAGAGGTGCCGAAAACACGATCCAACTCTGACAAGTACTGGCTGGTTACAGCGTCGACTACCGATGGGTCAAATGAACATGGCGTGCTCTGGAAAATGTCCTCAATAACGTGCCTCGGCAGATTCAGGTCTGACGCAAAACGATTGAGGTGATCATTGGCACACTGCTTGGCGGCGGCTTCCCGAGTCACGACGTTCGTCGCCCCCTGACACATTGCACGACTACAGCCGGCGCCGGCATCGTCACGAGGTACGTCCAAATACGGCACTACACCACCACCACTTTCGACACCGACACTATCTGCATTGAAAAACATGTCCGCCCTGTCACCCATTCGGTTGCACGAGCACGTATCAACGGACTCTGACCACGGTGCCGGACTGCCTCTCCTTCTTTTTCGCTTCAGCTATAAACAGAATGACACTGCACTGCAATACATGAATGAGATCTAGGATCACAGCATTTATTTCGAATGCAAAAATCATCCACTAGCATGACTTCAGATTTAATGCTATTTGCGTTGTTGGCACTCTAACCGTCGTGGTGGTTCACCTCCACTTCACAAAACTTCATTCAAGACTTAAGTGATAAATATACGTGATCATGCAGCAGAATGGTATTATCTTAAAATGCAATTGCCATAAACACAGGCTCCTAAGTTGGAATGTCTTACCAAGCGCTGATTTACTCTTCGTCGGACCGGGATAAACAAGCCATTGTTGGAAACGTTTGGGCACGCGATGCGAATGCTTTCAGAAATGAAAGTGAAAGAGTCACCATTTGCTCAACCGACCGGCTGAAGACCCCGTGGATGGCCAAGAATTACCTACGGCAAATGTATCGAAGGACTCTGTTTGAAATTTAGGTTATCTTATGTCGACTGACTGACTGACTGACTGACTGACTGACTGACTGACTGACTGACTCACTCACTCACTCACTCACTCACTCACTGACTGACTCACTGACCGACCGAACTAGGGTAAAGATCGTAACATACTGTCTCACGACTTACTTTTAGTTGTTTACAAGACATTTAAGTAGGATCACGGCTGAACTGAATTTTAACACCTGTAGGGTATTAGAGGGACGGTTTATACGGTGAGAAACGCATCTAGCATAGAAGGTGTTTAAATACCACAAAGCCATGACTTTTTTAAATGGCTCCGTAGGTGTTTTGGATAAGAGGGGTCGCGTAACACGCGAGAACCTGACAGCTTGATGAATTAAGCGCTTGTTAGCACAGCACGGATACCTAATCCATATTTTTAGCTGTTTTGCGAAAGAATAGAACAAGCAACCGCACCTGAAACGTCGTTGATGTTAGCATCAGTGTAGCAAAATTATCGATACGCAATGCATCTGACACTACAGATCTCAAATATTATGAAGTACTTCCTGGCTAAATGCCCCCCCCCCGCCCCCACCCAAAAAAAACTAGGAACGCCGTAAATACAGCAAGTGAATGAGCAAAGTGCTTAAATTCAAATTGACAAGGATGAAATGCGGCACTACAAAACAAAATATCTCAAATTATTTGGCAAAAGCATGTGAAAAATGAGAAATAGAGGATATGAAGAGCTACAGGGCGGACAATCTGCCGCCATTAAAACACAAGGTCTTCACGAAGTATTGAAGAATAGATTTCAAAAAAAACTGTAGCCCAAAGGACAAAACAGGAATAGTGTACCATCTTCAGGTCCACAAAGAATCTAGAAATGCAACGAATCTCAGCTTCCTCGTTGACTAGCGTTCATCGATTTCGGGAAGGCTTTTCGACTCAATCTATATATCGGTTGTGCACTGGATTCCTTGAGGAACCAAGGAATAAAAAAAGCTACTGAAACCTCATTGAAATAATGATTTAAAAAAAATGCAACTGTTAGTACGAATCTTTACGAAAGCCAGGAAAGTTCAGATCGAAAAATGTGTTAGACAGGGTGATACTATATCACCAAAGTTAAATTTATAGCTACCTTAGAAGAGGTTTTCAAACTCACTCTGTTGGGAAAAGCATGGGCTGATTGTAAATGGCTACTGTTTGGGCCACCCGTAGCCTGCAGACGATATTCAGAACTTCAAAAGGTCGACAGAAGGCTCTAACGAAGAATCTAGGTGCTGAATGACGTCCTCAACAAAGTAGAACTGGGCATGAATCTGAAGAAGACTTAGGCTTGGAGAAGTGAAAACTATGTTTATCTGGGACAGCTTGTTTCTGCAACGGACAATCAAATATGTTAAATCAACAGAAGACATGGAACACTTTTGGAAGATTAAAAGTGTTTTTATCTTGGAAACTACTCATGTGCTTGAAACGTGAATTTTTCGATCAGTGTGTGTTCCCAGTGCTAACCTATCGGTGTAAAACACGGACTCTAAGCCTAATAGCTATTCATAAACAGCAGAACGCAACACGGAAAGATATCTGTTACAAAAGACAATAAAGCTATGAAGACGAAGGAATGGGTAGGGGTTTGAGAAGTAGCAATGAGCATGCCACGTTGTAAGAAGAAAGAAGAACCGATCATCGCTGGACGAAAGCGACATTAGAGTGGATTCAAAGAGCCAGTAAACGGTCCGTAAAAGCATCACCTGCACGATCAGCTTACGAAGTTCATTGAATCAAGGTGGATAAGAATCACAGAAAACAATGCTGATGGCAAAATCTTGAATGGCCCTTCATCCAGCAGTGAACCGAAAAAGGCTGGCTGGTGGGCAATCCAGTCGGTGTGTCAGATATATGCGTATTTACTATTAAAACAAGGACTGATCAGTGCGCAGCCATTTTTCAAACCAGAGCAAGATCTACGATGGCCTGGAATCTCACTGTCGCAAACCACCTTGGTTATTACACAGGATCTGTATGGATAAACTATGACTGGTACTCCATGTGTTGCTTAGCTTTATGAAAAATCAAGAAAGAATTTAGTTATGCAGGGACAGAAGTTTAAAATTAAGTTCTGGAGATTTACGAAGAATTAAATTATGGAAGGATGAAAACATTTTTAAAATTAAAGCATATAAACCGGATCTACTAATAAAACAAGTTTGTTAATAGGTGGAGAATGATATGCGGGTACCTAGTGGGAAAAATGTAATTTTAAATGTAATAGGCAGTCGAATCTAACCTTCTATAGACGTTTTACTGCGCTTGTCGGAATTAGTACATCTAAAATTTTCTGCTGCGCAAGTGGGTTTCATTTCGACTGCTGGCGTCTTCGAAGACGTGGTTTTTCAGGTAGTTGCGTTGTTACGGCAAATCATGCGCATTTATAAAAACCAGGTATTATGCAGATGTAAATATACTGTACAGCAGTGGAGCACAGTTTCGTGAACAGTCACGCGAGAACAAAAAATCAGCACTTATGCCAAATAAAATTCTGTTCTATGTTCAACATATATGTCTAAATATGTCTATTCTTTTCATGTTCTACCCCTACACATTCCAAAATTACTTGTTCTTAACAATCTGCATGCTCAAGCATCATTTCACGATTAAATAACGTTAGATATGACAAAGGAAAACAGGTCATGTACTTTATCGCGACAATATTATGTATTTATGCGCTATGTCTTATGTTGATATATCAACATATCACGTGGTGAGTTATGGAGAGTAGCAGGAATCAGGCTCACGTATCGAGCAACATGGTCAGTAGATCTATGAATCAATGAAACGACCTTACAAAAATACCATGCTTGTTAGCAGGTCAACCAATTGCTGCCCTCCTCTAAGCTGGTTACACTGAAGCACAGTAAGGTTAGTTTTCAACCATTAAAGAATACTAAAGTGTAAAAGAAGATTCCAGCATAGATTTCGAATGGCAATACGATAAGATCAAAACTATGAATGTCTAGCAATAATCAACACAGGAAAAAACCATTAACTATAAAACCACCCATGAGCGAATCGGCAGAAAAGTCCAAATGAAGATAAACTACACGGAAGCGACACAGGATCTGAATTACTCTGAACATTTCAAGGACCAAGTCTAGTTATCAAATCAAGCCATATATTTGGAGAAGGCAATTTTTCTAAATGACAACGGACTGATTGATTTCTGCATTCTAATGACGCTAAGAGAAGTTAGGTCGGTCATGCGGATCATATCAAAGAATCTTTGGATGCCAAGAATTACAAACTGAGTTCTGCTGGACCACTAACACCCACTGAATCATCCAAGCACGTGTTGGGACTACCTGATGGCTAAAATTACTGTATAACAGAGAATACCGAAAGAACATAAAGTTGCGCTTATGAGGCACCCATAACGAGAACAAATCGAATAAAGAATACGTTATTCTGAATGGGATTGAACAGAAATATCCTTTTTGTCATTCTCCGAATCAAAATATAAGCTGGAAGTGAGTAAAGATGCTGGAAACCTCCAAGGAAAAGACGTGTATCGTCGTCACGTAAATAATACCGTTGCCGAAGTAATCTACAACGTCTCGCCTTACGTTTAATATGCAGGTACAGCAGATACTGCCAAATATCCATGTTCCATCACTCCCAAATGCTAACAATCAGAACAGGTCATTAATTCATTGGCTGACTCACTTTTTCAGCTCCCTATTCGTTGCGGGCTGCGAGAACAGTAGCTTCGGTAGTTTCGGCAATGGCTCCGGTCCTCTGTCAATGGGACTCGCACCTCGAGCTCGATTAAAATGCATTTAAAGGCCAGGCTCTCCATTTACTCGCACTATGTAGCTTTACGGGTTGTAACACTTAATGGCATTAGTTTTTGAATCATATGGTTAGGAATGCTGGTCACAGACGGAAAAAAGCAATCCCAGAAACAAATAACAGAAAAGAGGTACATTTAAAAGATCGCCGTGCGCTGAGGCTCGACAATCAAAACAAGGCAATACGAGATACCCTTGCGTGCGAGTCATTTTTTATGTCGATTATCACAACTGCGATGGATTGAACACGTGATGAGGATACAAAAGAAAAGACTTCCAAAGACAAAATCGCTTAGCAAAATCACATGGAAGAGAAAGAGGAGGGGACAGAGACAAGGTGAATATTGAATTCGGCTACATTATACAAAATACTTGGCAATGTTCCATCTTGTAATCCAATTCCTGTTATTTACCTGATATTTGTAGCAGGTGCTCACTGGAAAAGCCTTTAGATCGCAGCTGTAACATGATCGGAAAGGAAATGAATTACTGACAGAAATCTTTATGCAAAGCACATAAATGGCATCCATCATGAAAGTGAAAGAGGATGAGATCATCATTCAAACAGTGACAAAATTTTCTCATTTCGCTTTTTATCAAAAACCTCTAAATCAAAAAATTATTACAATTTTATGAAAAGGTTCTGCAACACTCTCAATTCTTCGACAGAAACCAAGAAGACCGTAAGAAAATTGCAAATTGATTAAGATTTGGGATATTCTCTTAGATCTCAAAATTTCGCACTCAACGATGGTACTTACTGCGTCAACGAGGCAAAAATTCCTCATTGATAAAAATCTCATTTTTTCAGTCACTTACTGCGTTGCCCACGATCATTAGTGCTTCATGCTAAGGTTCTAACTGTAATAGGTGAAAAACCATTTAAAACTGTCGAATCACTCCAGCACCATGTTTCTAGTTATCTTAAATATGAAGATAAATCTGGTAAACAAATGAACATTGTCCTTTCTGATGTGACCACACCATCTTATTCTAAGCTATATATTTCAGCTTCTACACTTTAGGTAAGCCTTATTTTCATGGTATTTGAGCACCTGCAATGCATGGATGCCTAGCCCTACTATGCTTGATCAAACAAAACATGTTTGAACAAATGCTAATATACTTTGATCCGCACTATAACCATCAGCCTTTTTCGATCCTGCTAGAGGAAGCCTCCAATCCTTCCTACAATATTTCTCTACTTATATCTAAAAAGAGAAATATCTACAGGCACAAGGGTATCTACAGAAACGAAGTGAATCATTTTGTTCAGGAATTCAATTCAAATGCCGAAAGCCATTTTACGGGATGACACCGCATTCATATCCAATTTATTATATACGCATTCTCCAACCTTTCGGATCACGTTCGGTGTAACTTCAGAAAGAGACATCATATAAAACAGAATCTTACACTAGCAAATATAAATATAAATTAGTAAATCACTGACCATCGCTGACCGCATAGAACAGAAATCAGCCGCGTATGCGGTCTCTACTTCGTGGTTCTATCAAACAGCACAAACCAGCCGTAATACAGTATAAGAGATGATAGCAGCCAAAAGGCGACAAAAAGCCTACCTGTTCGACAGTTTGGACGCTGCCTGGCGGGAACATCTGATCCTTGTCGGTGGCAGTAGTTGGCGTGAACGACAAGCTCTTGTTCTTCATGTACTCCTGTTCCATCTTCTTCATCTTGTTTTCCAGGTGCCGCTCGCACATCATACGGATTTCGCGTTCTTTTTCGCTGCCTGGCACGCAGTCGAACTCGAACTCGGGCAGCTTACGCCTGAACTTCTCTGTTTTAATGACCGCCTGTCTTTTCCAGAATTTCATGTCGTTCAGCAGACCTTGCAGGTCCGGAGAGACCGATGTGGACGGTTCATCACAGGTGCCATTCACACCAGTGCCACCACCATCGGAACTAGCCATGGAGCAGTCGGGCTGCGACACTTTCGGCGCCACTACCATCGCTTGCATTGAGGGACACACTACAGTTCGTCGTACTTGTCACCGACGAACGACACTTGCCGTAACTACGAACGCTCACCGTCA
>UZAM01008627.1:10566-22543 GCA_900618415.1 Soboliphyme baturini | reverse complement strand
GGCCTTCAAGACACACTTTTACGGTGATCGTAATGGTTCAAAAGAAATACATCGTTTCGTACATCTGCCGTGTCATCCTGGAAAAGAAGTAGCAATCAGAAATTCATTTCGACTTTGTACTGCGCACTTTACACTCATGATTATCACCGATTCACTGGTTTTAAGCCAGGGTTAAGGTCGATTTTCAAAATACCATTCATGCATATATATATTTCTCCAACACAAAATAAACACATTAATGTTGATAAAACAATAGAACATTATTATTCGCTAATTCTATCTTGACAAATTTGTACATTTGTACTTGTACATTTGAGGAAGTATTTAAAACATTCGTTTATGCAGAGTCTGCGGATGGCTCTGATTTTCGTTTAGATGTCATCATCGAGAATGTCGTATTCCTAAACGTAGCATCAACATCTAGTTGAGAAAATGCATAAATGAAAAGAAATGGCAAGCGGGTAGAAATCTGTGCACCTCTGTGCAGCGCTAGCAAGCAAAATCAAATCTAAGATTTAATGGAACCAGCAGCATCATGCAGCTATTTCCACGTTCATTTACTTTGCTTCAATGAACAACCATAAAGCCAGACTAATACGTACTTCTGGATCATCATCGCTATGTGTATCCAGGTGCTCCAAAACCGACTGAATGACAACGTAGCCGTACTGCGATTGGATACTGTACATGATGGCCTCCAGACATGTGACAGCAAACGAAGGCGGCACCCAAAGTTTATGGTAGTCGCAATGGCTCAAAGTAGGACCCAAAACCGACTTTATGTTTCCGAATGTAGCTTTGCCTGAAATAGGGAACGGAGAATTATTAAACGTAGAAAAAATGCTATGTATATTTCTTGAATTCATTAGAGAGCTTCATGGCTGTGTGGAAGTAAAACTGCACATCGAGTCATCTAACTTCCAAATAAAGAATGGCACAAAACAGAACAATAGCTGACCGAGTCAGCAACCCATATGTTGAACAGGAAGTAAGAATGAATGGTTGGTTTGGAGAGTGAACTTTGATCCTAATGCTCGAGTTGCCGGACTAAATTTTTACGGCGACGGGCATTTTCTAATTAATTGGATGAGCGAAGCTTTGTATCATCTTTCTCGGGAAGAATGAACGGGAAAAACAACTAATTAATTCATGGACTGTGAGAAAAAGATCATGCTAACCCCAAACGCATTAATGTGGTACACAGAAAAGGAGAGATAACATAAAATGAACAGTTAAAACAGAAATTTTATATCGAAAAATATTATTTTCCGGTTTATGAACTTCCGGTTTATCTATATAAATTTAATCTTTGTCGATCCAAAGACTTTTCCATTGAAAACCTGCAGGACTGCGATAACATTCGCTACTTTAATCTTTATTAAATTTAGTATCTGTACACATATTGGTTGTTAACCCATGGTTCAAATGCCAGAGCCATTGCTTTTTATACGGCGAAAAATCACTCACTGACGAGCTCCCTGAGACAAGCGTCAGCCAGGGTGAACGGTGAATCTTCGGAACCGTTGGCCGTCATGTTCACCTTTAGGGCTGATGCATCAGTTTCGCAACTATCGGCTACCGGAGTCGGACACGAGCCGTCATGCATGTTGAACAGCAGCGATGGGACAATTTTTTCCATGTGTTGCTTCTCCCAGATGTTCGCTTGCAGTTCGTCGTTGACTGTCTTCCGAACAACGCCTCGAATACCCTCAACAAAATTTAAAATTAACTTGTTCGATTGGAGAAAACAAAAATATACAAAACTTTTGGCTACGACTGTAACTTTTGAAAGGACCTTAACTCTGGCAATTCATTTATTGGCACTTACTTTAATGCCTGCACAGCGCATCTTCCGCATTAACAGCATATCCAAAGAACTGTAATGACATAAGGAGCAGAATTTGCATATGAAGAAGTCGTATCTACGGTAGTAACTGGGTGCATCTTCCTCGATGTTAGCAAATGTGACGAAGCTCTCGGTGCCCAGTAACTCTAGTTCTACGCTCTGAGTCTCATACAGACGCTGTACCATCTTCAAGAAACTTTCGACGAAGAGGTTGAGACTCGGAGAGCCGTGGCACGCAGCCAACAGCTGATCCATCGCCTCTACAGCGACGCGGACATAGCCGATACGCTGCCGGTAGATGTCTCTGCTAAGGTGAGTGACCAGGTAGCCGCCGATTCGATCTAGTTTCTCCGGGTGTGATATGGCGTAGAAAGTCAGTTTCTGCATATTCAGCTTAACCAGTCCATTTTCTGGTAAAGACGGATATATGGAATCTACCAATCGGCGATACCGCGGTTGGCAGGCGGAACAACAGCACAACAGGCTCATTCAGTCTAAATAAATTAAAACAGTCACACCAAAAATAGTAAAATATAATTGAAAATAATTAAATACTCTTCACGAACACATGAATTTTGAACACGAATTTTCGAAGAATCCATTAAACGATGGAAGACTGACTCAATGCTGACTGTACTCTTTAGAACAAATTAGCATAGCTGATTTTCAAGAAATCTGGTAATAGGGAATAAACATTAGTTAGTATCTACGACATCCGCACAAGGACTCTTAAAAAAATTTTCTTATAAATTAGCCTGTAAGATGAAAAAAAGCTCATGGGAAATGTACCAAATAAGCTAAATCAACTTTAAGACCAAGTAACGTACTAACAACAGTCTTCAAATCTTATGTCAGAAATGTTTGAACAGAGCTCTATTCTAGATATTTGGATGTCTTCAAGAGGAAGGTTGTACAGGATCAATACAATAGCCTAAGATACATAAGAATCTTAACTCGACATGAGTCGTATATCACACTTTAGCAGGTGTTGTAACCACGAATAAGAACTAAAACCTGATGGGCAACTGACAGAAAGACTGAACACGAATGAAACCACAGGTTATTTTTGAATGTTCTCCTCTCTTAGAATGCCACCTTGACACAAGAAGAGGGTTTTTGTATTAAGTTAACCCTCAGGGCAAGACTGCGTAAAATGTTAAATCCCGATGTTAGGAATATATCCAACCAGTGCAAGGTCACCGACGGAAAAAAGACAGACGAAAAATATTTCCCAACTGATTTACTATTGTCAGAACACGTGCTGTTTTGAAACAACTACTATGAGCAGTTTGCATAAAAACAAAACATCTCTGGCATGTCGCGTTCGCTGCATTTGCATATTTTCGACATCCTGCGCGTTTTGATTTTTAAGATGAGCACGTTAGGTGGATTTATAAGTTTATACACAATCAGTCTATCAGCTGTCAGGTTGACCTCCTAGAGAACAAAAAATCCAACAGTCTTCACTACAAGAGGTCAGTTGTATACTGATTTTGGAACGCTCTTCGTTTTCTGGCAAAGGTAATTTAAACAAGGTCTGCCATATGGCCGCATCGATACAAACTGGGTGTTCTGGCGGTCATGGAAGCTAGTATCCAGGGAAAGGGGAAGCTTGCCTGCAAGATTATTGGTCAATTTGGTGGTAAGACCACAGAAGATATTGCCATGGTGGTGTGGGTATCGTCTTGCCTATAAGGGTAGGTCGGGCGGTTATTTCGGTTGAGCAGGTGTCAAAAGGAATTCTGTTCTGTCGCATGACTGTCATACAGGAGACACAGAATGATACTGTCGCCTATGCGCTGACAAATGCGTCATGTGATAGTGACAAAGACACTATATAACTGTGTATAGTATGCAACTGCATACAACTGTTTGCAGTAGGCTGCCAGCTCTTTGTCGAGTCACGATATCGCTATTGCCACATGTCACACAAAAGTATGACTAAACGGCGTGGTCAACTACCAAAAGGAGGTAAAGAGCAATTTTAGTGCAGTCCTTAATGCGTAGTATGGAAGCGGCAACGTCGACATAGTTTACAAAGACCTATAAGGCGTCAGTTCCTTGAAGAAAAACGTGGTTGGATCAAGAGGATATCAAACTGCTTCGATTACGGAAGAAATCCTAGTCCTTAGAATGCAAATGAATAAAAAATGAGTTTAGATAATATCTACAGAGCCCTTCAAGGAAACATCATAGTCTCGTTTGTGTAGGCAACCGGACTACAGACGGGACAGGCAACTCTGGCTGGAGGAGGAAATCAGGAAAATCGATAAATCAGTCAGTAAGAGTAAACATTGGCCGGTAGGCAGGGAACTGGGCCCGTACCTATTCAAGAGTGTCCTTTGGTACGTCAGAAAGAACGCCTCAAAAGATGGGCTCAGAATTTCTAGCATCTGCTGACCGGATGTGCTGCAGATTCGTCATTTCAGAAGCTGTTTGTCAAAACAATAAGTTAATGCTGATCTACCCGCCAAACTAGAAATCTAAAAAGGCCTGCTATATCAGAAGGTGAAGAAAGTTTGCGGGGTGAATCGAATTCCTCCGGAGATAATTAAGTATGCAACGGAACGGAAGAAAAACTCCATATCCGTTATCATGAAAGTGGATTTAGAAACATTTACCAAAAAAACATGTATGGAGTAATTGCCTCTGTATTTAAAGAGGGTTGGCGAATGCTTCTTCATTATCATCTTCCTTGATAGCTTCTCCTTTAGGGTCGAGGATGCATGTTCCGAAATATCGTAGTAATTCAGTACAGTCAACTACAGGAAAACTATCCCCCAGGATAGTTTTGTAAAGGCTGAAACAGACAGTAGACGGAAGATTTCGCCCAAATCAAGCAAACTTTCGGATGAGGCATTCCTGCCCAGAAGAAATAATCCTGCAGAGGATCACTATGAAATGCCGACGATTCTAGCTGACTCGACGTTAGGCATGCATTTGGTTCTCTACATCATGCAGTGGTGTGAAAAATCATGAAAGTTTGCGGATATTTATGCATATCGTTTCTATTTTGGAAGAGATATATGCAAGAACTATGCCTGCTATCACAGCTGAAGATATACGAACGGTTACCTCTTAACTGCAAATGTTCATCAGAGAGATGTGCCTCTGTGCAACTATTTCAACATTGTTCTAGACTATCTTGTTTGAAACAATGTTAATCCAGCAGACGCAGGTCCCATCCTAAAAGGAAGGTGCAGCTGAAGACAACCAGATAGACATTCGCAGACTCAGTACGAAAGTGATAATATTCTAGTGAGCAGTGCCAAAAACGGGCTCTATAAGTTGACGGCTTCCGTATGCATCACGGCTGCAAAACTATTCCCCTTCCCTAATGCCCGGAAGTCAAACATTATGAGCAATCCATCCGGCACAGCTGATCTACATGTAGAACAGGGAGCTGAATCCCTTCAGGAGGTTGACTAGTTTAAGAATCTCGATTACATCATCGCCAGAGACGTCATTAAATAGGAATAGCCGAGCCTTGAGTGCTCTTGAAAACATCTTGGCTAAGAAAGGAGGAAGTTTTCAGAAGAAAATTCCTCTGCACTTTGCCTGTCAGCTCAATGTTGCTGCTTGGGCATAGAGACGATCGTTCTAATGAAAAAGAAAAACGACGGGTCAACTACTTGCAGAAGCGTGAGGGTTAAATAACAGGACAATGCAAGGAATGACTTTACTCTCTTCCGGGCACAGATAATCTCAGTAAGGGTGGATATTGATCCTGTTCGAAAAACCGACTGATAATGCATCATTTACTCCAAGCCGTGAGCTAGTCCTGTGGGAACCGAAACACGGTAGACGTCGATCAGGGGGCAAGCACGTATCATGGAAGTATGAGACTCAGACTACTTTAAGGGAGGAATATTTTCTGCTGCGAGAGAGTAACCGGTGACTAAAATGACAAAACTGTTGAAAAGGTGCGGATACAGCAAACATCACAAGCCAGACATGTTCTGCTTATGCAAAGAGATGAACACGATGATGCCAACAATCGATAACAACAATCTGAAACAGTCAACCTTCTTTCCTTAATTTACATATCCAATGAGGACACCGCTAAACGGAAGTTAGTTGTGCAATTAAACTTTCATTATACGTCGAAGACAAAGTCGCCGCACCCTGTCTGACCGTCAACATTTGCAGTTTCATCGTACAACTCCTTACATGAACTTATAACGCAGACCACATCGATGTAAAGCATATATATAATTTTCAAAAGTAACCCTTTTCTCGGGCCAAATGGTCGACTATTATCAAAAAAACAGGAGGCAGATACAGTTGATCGATTGAACTCTGATTCGATGGTAGCATTGCTGAAGATGATTGGTCGAAGATAATTAAATCTGGCCATGGTTCGAAACCGTTTCCTCTTTATGTTCCGTGAGAGACATCGCGTGCAAAATGTTTATCATAAGTTTTGACTTACGAGTGTAGATCAAAAGTCCCCCTTTTGCAGCAATGTTGCATACGTAAGCCATAACGTGACGAAGCCAGCTTGCCATACAACTCACCAGAACGGTATGGTATGCATACTTTAGGCCAGCAAGATGTGTTGAACTGCACCTTCTTTCTAAAATGAGATTTTCGTCTGTACCATGGTCAAAATGGTTTTAGAGAACACTGTCGATTACCGGAAGGAAAAGCAACCTCCATGGCACAGTCACAGCTACTAGAGAACAATTTACGCAACCATTTCGGTTTTAACAACAAATATAGGTCCTTGATACACACCTTCTAAAAGGTAAACTACGTGATCGGGTTTTTTCGATACCGGTAAAAATTTCCAGAGGACATTTTTTGTCAAAGGCGATATAAGGCGTATAAAAAATAAAACAAGTATTTATGAAGAAACAATAAACGCAGCAACAGAAAAATGAAGATGTTGCATACAATCAATAGATACTTAATCGTAAAACAGAGACACGTCGTATTTCAAACAGTCAGACTCACGATGAGGCGAAGAAAAACTTTAATTCAATTATAAATGGACGCACAACGGAGTCATTCAATTTCTACAGAAATGCAAAGTATCTGCGGCGGGATCGGCACGACGTATGTTTAAGTAAGTAAGTAACAAACGCTATCATACAAAGCATGTGATGAGTAGTAGACATGAAACGAAAATAAACGAGACGAACACTTATGAATGAAACATTATTGAAAACAGTAGTCGAATATCAATTAAATTAGAAACAAATACTATGGCGACGGTATCGGCATACGCGTAAGTGTAAGTATTTATATTGCAGAACCGCGACTACGGCCGTCGGCCGATGAATGAATAAATAGCAGTAGCAAGGCAGAAAGGCAGGTAGCAGAAGAGCGTAAAGGATTTATAACGATAATGGCGTCGAATACGGCTGTTGTGCGTGCGACATGTACTATCGCATGAACAGTAAAGTAGTTATTAACCATCGGCCAATCAGAGAACACCGGCCACGAGAAGAACTGAACATAATTAACGGGTGCACTGACGGAACAGAACTGAATCGAATGAGACGCGGTGTAAAGACGGCTAAAGAAATGGGTTGGTAGATGCCGGCCGTTGAGGCTGTAACGGCTGCTGCAAATCCCAGGCACTGCGTACGTCGCTCTGCGAACTTCGCCAAGTCGCCGTCGTCGTGGTACCGGCGACGGCAGCCGCCTTCATCTCGTTCAACGTCGGACTCGGTCGTTGCTGCGAGACAAATGGGTTCTTGCCGTTGTCGGTCAAGAATGGGTTGCCGCGACCGGTTGCAACTATAACCGACGATTCTCACAATTTAAAGCTGAGACACCAAACAGCACTCACATTGCGGCGGCATCCCAGGAATAATTGGCTTCGAAGGCCCGACCAAGTTGTCCAAATTCACCAGAGACGAATTTTCACCAAGGAAGGTTTCAGGCGTCTTCATTCTTCGCGTGGAACTTTCGTTGGTAGTCGCAGCGGATATACCATCGTTGAGCCATGGATCAGTGACTGGCTGAAGACCTCCAGATACGGCGCTTCCTAGATACAGGTAATTAAATTTTAGTGAATAAGAAGTCAGGTGGGCAAGAGATCCGTAAACCTGAAATTCAGAAACTCACCAGTGAGGATGGCAGAAAAACTCACCAAAAAAGGAATGGACAATTCATGAACGAGTAAAAAGTTGAAGCTATCCTAAGCTTGAGTGTTACAAATCATAAGGTCAGAAACAAGACACTTCGTGAAAAAGTTAAGAATGTAAAATGTTCTCGCTTGCAGCTGGCTGAGGAAATAGGACATAAAAATCCCTAACCCGTTTTTTGCGCTGTTCAACATTATCAGTAGCAAGGAAGTCAATTTGTGCAAATCGGTTTGAACAATGACCATAATTTGATATGGCATCGTCTTACAGGTCACAGCAGAATGCCGGCCACACCTCAACACAGAGAGAACGTGAAACCTACAGAATAAATCAAAACGCAAGATGCTCATTCAATTTAACTGTTAGCCAGTACGTTCTAGTACAATACTAATTAATCATCAATTCCAATTAATGGAGCATTGAATGCGCTTCTTTGTCAGCGTAATCAGTGCGCGGATCTTCATGAATTCCTTTGAAACTTAAGTTTTGAACACATACCTAACATCAAACCCATTTTCTACTCCAGTTATATAGATATTTTCGCCTTTTACGCATAACATTCACTTCTGAAGAAACACTAGATGAAATTATTTATCCTTTAATATTTTGGTTAAAAGTACATGAAGTAACTTTACTTACTGGTCATAGAAAAAACAAAATATTCATAAACGATTCATCTGCTGTTTCACATAATTATCTGAAGCATATTTTTTATCAATATGTTAAGGCATGAAACTGTTTACTGTAATGATAAAAGCTGAAGTTGACAAGAAACGTCAAAAGGGTTGCTGTTTTGCGCCCATGCAGTGCAGATTGAACCGTGGAATGCTTAAACGGTCACTAGGCCACTAGAAACAAGGGCATATGCAATTAATTAGAATCAAAAGTGGTAGGAAAGATGTCTAAACTTACAGCATATTTCATGAGAAGATTTTTATGATATCGCTTTTATTCGATAACTTATTTTGCCCTAACTAAAATTGTTGCTTACCCATTCTTTTAAATCATAATAATCCCAATTCTTTCAATTCAATCCATTTCCACCTCTTAACCTTACAGCGGAGTCCCCATATCGTTACAGCGTCAGGCTCAGAACCGAGAGATCCTATGTTCGAATTTCGGTCAGGTCAATTGCCTAACTGCTCTATAAGGAAGATAAACGAGTATTAGTGAGAAGGAAATAGGATGCTATCCACTATGCCTGCCACGTATCTGTAATGTCTGTCTTTAAAATAAAGCACCCCAAGCTGGAGGTATGAGAATGGAGATCAGTGCCACACCATTCATTAACTTCATGAAAAGAAAGGTCAGAAAGGGTGTCACCATGAAAATGCAATGAAGATCGGCATTCCAACGGTTTCAAACTTTCCTTTACCATGATCTTAATCAGACCAGATTCAAAATATACGGTATGTTTATATGTAAACAAACAATTTACATAGAATCCAATTCTAAATACCAAAAGATACGTAATTTGGTCTGCACTCTGAATGAATTACTAAGATAGAACTGCTTAGAACACGCTATGACTAAACAGCGGCAAAGACCCACCCGATAGAACATATTGCGATTTTCGTTAGCTGGGAAAGCAACTAAGACAGCAAAATTCTTCGCCTAACTGGAATTTATTTTCGTTTACGAAGTTACCAAATTGTTTCTTCTTCCCTTTCTCATTTTTCATCTGTCCTTTACTGCTGCGTGCTTGAACTGTTGCCCCCTCTCTCAATCTGAACATACTTGCAATGTTACATACTGCAATGTTCTAAAATATTATCATTTTCGAGGCAGCGCTCTAACTATCCGACGTATTACCGTTAACCAATACTCTTACTGTTTCTGGTCGGTCACGAGCTTCAAGAGTAAACAATGTTAAAGTACAGTTACTACGTTAGAGTAATATCTTTGAGCATTGCCAATCATACTGAAAAACTAATCACCTAAGCGAGCAGATTGAGACGCCTGCACATCGCTACTGTCCGTCTTCTCACCATTAGTAGAAATATCAGTCTGCGTCGAGTGAAGCTGCGTTATAGGAGGGAGGCCGTTGTGACCACCCCATGGGTCTGTCTGCGGTTCTAAAGTAAAAGTTAGATTTAAACACGGCACAGAAATTTAACAGGCATGACTTACGTGCAGGAGTGGGAGTGACAGCAGTCCAGGGATCATTCGTCAGACCTGTGTCAGGAAACGGACTGCCGCTGCCACCCCAAATGTCCGAATTCTCATGTGCCTTGTGCGACGGTTCAGCGCTACTCTGCGAGATATTCGATTGTAATGATAAAAGGTCATCCAGGGCACTCTAAAACAAAGCCTTCGTCGAATTCGTGGTTGTCGTTTCTCGTTTTCACTCTCGTTTTCTCTTAACTTCAGAGTGACGAGATAAAAACATAAACACAACGTTAAAATAAACTCAAAAAGTTTAGCTTTAATGAATCAAGAGATATGTTAAACTATAAAATAACGACACACAAGCGACTTACAGTTTTGGACGCAGCCGGCAGATGAAAGTCGTCGTTTTCGGTACTGGAATGCGCGTATTCCGTTCGACTTTTGTTCAGAGCCATTCGCAGCCGGACATCGTCGCCGCGCTTCATTTCTTCTTCCTTTTGTGCCTCCTCTTTGCTGATAGCCAGTGCTATCTGTAACTGCAGTTCTTCTTCGCCAATAGAAGAAGGCCGACATTCTTCTAGTTCTGAATCTATGCAAAGCTTAGACTTTAATTCAGGCTATCTATTAACTTACTCTGCGACACATCAAAAGTCATATTACTGAAAATAGAGCAGTATTTCATTTTGCCGGAAATACCATCATTAGCGGTAAACAAACATCGATAAAAAGTATACTCAAAGTCTGAACTACTGCCACACATGGACCGTCTTCAGAGCAACAATAAATCAAGATCGATTATAGTGAATTATTATACCGTGCGCAATGTAATGAGTCCTTGCTGCCCTGAAGACGGACTGAGAAAGTTCCAAAACAGAGTATTAAGCATCGTAAGCACTGGTTCTCGACGTAGATTCTTAATAAGATTATCGAACAGTCTATAGTATACACAACATCCATCACGATACGAGGCACCTGATTTGAGGTCCGGTGAGAAACTGTCGGTGAAGACGTAGATATGCCCAAAGTCACGAAGCAAGGCTCCATGAAAGACCAGCTTACAGAACCGTAACCTCAAACCGCACTCAGCCGCGGCAAAAGTAAATACACGCTCGGTCAAAAAGTCATGTAATATCACCATTTATCTGCCTGTTGCGAACACCTTCGAGCAGCGGAATGATCACCGGTACACACGGCGTAAGAAAATATTTGCACAGAGATAGATCATGAATTTCACAACCTAATCGTCCAACTTACGACGCTGTGACATGGATGTTCGCTATAAGGGAGAAATGGACTCTCAAATTACCATCACCCTGTTGCTGGCACGCTATCCTATAAGACATTAAGCACCATGTGAAGACCTGGTGACAGAAGCAATCAGAGAATCAAATGGGAAACACTCCCTTTTGGAAATGCGAAGATAACATCAAAAAACATCGCAAGACCATGTGAACAAATCCCAGTGCTAACCGCTGATGGAGAGACCGAGAGGAAGCACATTAACAGAGGGTTACGTGGAGCTACCATCAAATTCTGTGATAAAAAAGGTTTGATTTCAGCCTGAAGGTCAAAAATAAATTGCTAGGTGGAAATGAAAAGTACAACCGACAGTCACTGAGAAGGCTGTATTCCAGAAATGACCTGGAATCAAAGAGCCTTCAACTCGCATGCGATATGTAGAAAAGCCTAAGGCGGCAGCGAAAGGAATTTCCAAAGCCTTTCACGCAAGCCAGTGCTGACTTCTGCGAGAAGTTTCGTGAGGTGTTGGGGTCGAATTTCTAGATGGTAAACGAAGCACTGTGGCAGACCATCCGCCGCCTCCGAGGAGAAATAAAGGGCAGTCAAAAAGTCCTAAAGGACAAGCCTCGACGTCCTATTATCAACGACGAAGACATGGTTCAGCAACGGATAGAGTATTTTGAGGAAC